>JARFYF010000051.1:39555583-39571366 GCA_030265395.1 Rhina ancylostomus | reverse complement strand
TGACAGACACTGAAATACCCACCCAGAGTACATTCCATGCCCTTGCTACTTTCAGTGCTTCTTCTAAATGTTGTTCAGCATGGAAAAGCACTGATTCATCAGCTGAGGGAGGACAGTACATGGTAATCAAGAGGAGGTTTTCTTGCTCATGTTTGACTTCATGGGTCTGGAGTCAATATTGACAACTCTAAGCACTATTCCCTCCCAGCTGTATGACACATACTGCCACCTCTGATGGGTCCGTCCTTTCAGTGGGAAAGGGCCTGCACAGGGGTTGTGATGGAGGGGTCCGGCACGTTGTTCGTTAGGTCTGACTCTTTGGGGGTGACTGTGTCAGACTGTTGCTAGACTCATCTGTGGGACTGCACTCCCAATTTAAACAGCAGTCCCCAGGGCAGGACTTTGCAATGTTGAAAGGGCTGGGAGCGACCTCCCTATGTCCTAATTCACTGCTTAGGTTGTACAATTTATTTTCATACATTTTCTTATGACGTAGAAGGAGACCATGAGGTCCATCAAGTGTATGATAGCTGTCAGAGCAATTTCATTACCCCACTTACTTCCTGGTAATCTATTCCCTCTCATAGTCCCATCAATCCCCCACAGATTCTGCCACTCACCTACACTAGGAGTGACTTATGATGGTCAATTAATCAAACTTTAGGACATGGAAGGAATTGGAGCACCCGAAGGAAACCCACATGGTTTGAACAGTGCAGGAATCGTGGACCACTTCAGAGGGCATTTAAGACCACATTGATGGAAGTAACATATAGGCTGGACAAGTTGATGTTGGCAGATTTCCTCCACAGGGGGACATACATGAACCAGATGGGTTATAATGAATTTTTATGGACATCACAAAGATTATTTGTTGTTCACATTTCAAATTCCACATTATTAACTGAATTCAAGTTCCACACTTGCCATGGTGGAATCTGAACACTGGATAGTTAAGCCAATCTCTTGGCTGCTCGTCCTGTAATATAACTACTGGGCCTCCAGCTTACCCATGAGATCTCTCATAAGTAACTTGTTACCAAAAAAGTATCAGCTATATGTTGTAACAGCAAATATAATGGGTGGACTGAAAGTTGTTACTAAACAGGATATAAAAGAGCTAGAGTTAGTAGTTGTCATTCTCACACTACATTTCTACTCTTCTGTTCTCAACCTCAGTGACCAATCTGATTGAGCTCAGCTTCTAACATCCTATTATTAAAAACCAGCTACTTGAACTCCATGGCACTGCCTGTCTCTGACCCTTCCAAAGCCCATTGGCTGCTGAAATCTTCATCCTTTGCTTCCACTAAATTATTCCAATGCATTCCTAGGTCGACCTGCATGCATCTGAAACTGTGTTTCCTCACACCAGGAACCCCTCACCAATTACTCACACCTCCACAGAGCACAATCAACTCCTGACCTCCCAGCACCTCTGCAACTTTCCATCGTCCTTAAGAAATATTTTCATGGTCTCATTCGTTCCCATCTCTCCACTCCATGGCTTTGGCTTCCAATATATTCTCCTTTGGTAGTGCCTCAGCTGGCCAGCTCCAATGGAGTGCCCAAAGCTGTACAAATTATCTAACTCTGGCCTAATCATTGCCTTGTACAAAGTTACTGCTTTTTTCCTCTTGGAATCCATGGCCTTGACTGCAAGACACAACTCAGCTTCACTTTTTCATAGTTTTCTCCGGCTGGAGTCATATCAAGAGAAATTCAGGATTCTGTTGCCTAGAAATTCCAGTGTATCACACAGGTATCACTGCTCTCCATTAGTCACAGGTCCATGTCACTGCACATTGCACATTTTCAGGACCAAAAATGTGAAAATTGACATTCCCTTCTGAGGCTCGGTTTTGGAGGTCACAGACCAAAGATCTGACAAGATCTGTGTTGTGGTCATGTTACATAAGAAAGAGAACAAATAAATACATCAAATCAATCCTTTTGGTGGGTGGGGGCAGGGTGAGTGGGGTCACAATTGCAACCACCAACTGTGGTGGAGATGGGAGGGGTGGAAATTGAGAGCAAATAATGGTGATGGTTATGCTGGTGAGGAAATTAGGATCAGGTCCAGCAATGCACATTGTGGGGGAATGAGATATGGCCGTGACATACCTTTGAGACATCACGGGGACCATGTGACCCTCACTCTCAACTCCCTAACCTCAGAGTCACAGCCAAATCTGCTGATACATGCCTCATTCCACAATTTGTTAATAATCACTGCATTAAAGAAGTCAATGATACCTCGCTCCATCTTTAGCCCCCAAGAGCCAGCAGAGTAGACACGGGTATTTGCCTGCATCACAGGCTTCCCCAAAGGGCAAGCACTCAGAAACTGCATTCTGTCCTTTCAGAGACTCCTTGGCATCTGCCAGGAACACCTGGCTGTAACCACAGAGGTTATCCATCAGTAGTCCCAGGTTAAAGGAGAACTGTCTGTTCTCAATCAATATCCAGAGCCTTATTTTTAAAATATGATGTTTGCAACTTTAATATCTGTGGCCCCCTTTAAACAAAGAACACCACCCCACATGAGTAAAGTGATCCACCAGTCATTTAATGACCTTGACCCAAGCCTTGAAAAGCAACAATTGTTTTGGGAATTACTGGAGCTGCCATGTTGAAGTAGAGAACAGTATGGAGTTCCTAGAAATGTCCTGGTGTTATTGTGTGCTGCTGTCTTTTGGGGCTACCTGATGAACTCTCAGCTGTTCCTCTAAGTGCTGGAAGCAGTGAGCAATTCGATCAGTAATGGCCAATATTCCTGAAACAATGTGGGCATTACACAAAGGGTTTTGTTTTTGTATAGTGTTACAGAGCCAACTAGCAAAGTTTTAATGCCCAAAACCCCAAGAGTGATGAATTTCTAGACCATTGACCTATACCATATTTCAGAATTATTGTAACAAAGCCAAGGTAAAAAAACTCATTAAACGTCTTCCAAAAGAGTTGTGACAAATTTTCTGCATTCTCTTACTAAAACTGGTTATTGCATCAATATACTCTTAAAAGATGGTTTTCTGTTATTATTCTTTGCTTTCCCACATGCTCACTAACCTTGAATATGGGTTCTGGGATTCTGTGCCTGTTTCTAACTATTATTAGTCCCACTGAACAATAACTGCTGCTTCATTGGCTATGAATATAGGAGTTAGAGAGTAACGTAGTAGAGAGAATATGCAGTGGGGTCCGCTAGGGGCTGACCATGGATCACTGCTTATTAGACAGAAAAGACCTGGATAGGTGTGGGGACCACAAATTTTGAAACTTGCTAATGATACAGAACTTGGAAAATTGGTGAACAGTCATCAGGTAAATAGCATTCGTTAGGAGGTAACAGACTGGTAAAAAGGGTCGAGGCATGACTAGTGCAACTAAATGTAAATTAGTGTGAACGATCGCGCTGTGAGAAGGAAGTTAATATATAAACCCCAGATCCCTCTACTCTTACAGTACATTCAAAACAGTTTATTCTGTGAACGCATGAAGCACAGAGGGAGCAGGGCTGTAGATTTCCAAATCCTTGCAGACAACATTGATCAGTAGTTTTAAAATAATGAAAAACTTGGCTTTATAGAATGGGGGAATAGAATACACAAATAAGTGAGTCAGGCTCAATCATCTGTAACAAGAACTGTGTGTATGGTTCTGGGCATCACACTGAAGAATCTCAAGGCCCCAGTGAGGGTGCAAGGATTACAGGCTTTCATGTCGTAGGGTTTCAATGATTCCATGACTTGCTGCCTAAATATATTTACATGTGCACTAATACAATCCACTGAACTAACACGTTCTCAGAAAAAGCACACTTTGTCCAAAAGCAATCCATCTTTAAACATCTCCAGAAACACAGAGATAAGCAATCCTCAGATGTAGAACCTATTATGTCTGTGCAGCTTGTGATTAACAATCACCCAAGTACAATAGGTGGTCATTTGAGGTGATTTCTGCAGTTCAAAGGATGAACATTCCTATATCCCAAAAATATCAATACTTTGAGCAAAATATTAAAAGGACAAAACCAGCTAGATTGTGCTGGTAAGTGCACAGGGAAACAGACAGCTGCAGTTTCACAGAAGCATAGAATGCACTGGGTGTCAGATGCCTGTACATGTGGCCTCCAGCGACCCAAGCTCCTCTCTTCCACCCCACTGTGAACTCAGAGGGATCGGGGTAGTTCCTAAACAACAGAGTTGAAGGGAACCACTTTAAGCAAGATCTGAAGGCCACGGTGATGGAACAAGGATGGGAGGGATACACTTCACCATTGTTGGCAAATCTCTCACAGCCCCTTTCAGATGACAGATAAGGTAAGTGAAATTAAGTAGTTTAATTTTATTCTTTTATTTTAATTAATACAACAGCACAAGCTGTTAAAAACCTTCAGGGCTGTCTGTGCAGGGCCTAAGATTACACCACCTGAAGCCTTGTTGCTACTGGTACATTTTCTCTCCAGAACATTGGAAGACACCCGGCCAAAGAAAACAAGTATGGCTGTGGGACCAGCACAATGTGGAGGGTGGGGAGAAGGTGCATCCTCTAGTTGCAAGCATCTCATATGATTTGGGTCCATCCCACCTGTCCTGGCTGACATATTTTTAAGGAGATGAGAATGTGTATCCTTTAAGCTTTAGAAATCTCTAAAATGTCAAAATATTGCAATTGTCAGTTTCGGCACATTTTTAAATCAGAAGCATGACATCTGATGGAGAAGTAGAAAGGATGGGGGAAATTAATTTGATATGATATAAAAGGCACTTGATAAGATGACACATAAGAGATGTCATTAAGACTGAAAGTCATGGAGTGAAAATGGCTTCAGCAGCACTGAGAGAAAATGACCTAAGTAACTGGGAACAGGGTAGTAAAAGGTTATTATTCAAAGTATTCAGTGGAGTTCAGCAGTTGTCAGCTCTGGGAGCCCTGATTTTCTTAATATGTTTTGATGGCTTGGATTTGAGGATATGGGGCACTGTTTCCAAATTTGTAAATGGCACAAAATTGAAGGCATAATGAATGGTGAGAAGGACAATAATAGATTTCATGGAGCTGTAGATAGGCTAGTGGAATGGGCAGGTAGATGGCAGAGGGAATGTAATGCTAAGAACTGTGTAGAGCTGCATTTTAGTAGGTAGAATGGGAATGTGCAAGATAAACTGAAGAGTACAATTCCAAAAGGGATACAAGAACAGAGAAATCTGAGGGAATATGTGCATTAATCATAAAAAGTGATGGGAGAGTGAGAAAATTTAAAACATGTGGGATCCAGGGCTTTATTTACAAGAACAAAGAAGTCATGGTGAACTTTTATAAAACACCTGTTTGGCCACGGCTAGTGTATTGCATCCATTTCTGGGTGCTACATTTACACTAGATGTGAAAGCTTTGGACAGAATGGAGAAGAGGTTACCAAAACAATTCTAGGAACAAGGGACTTTATTTATGTGGGTGAACTGGAGACCAGAGATGCTTGTTATGGGGAGCTGGGGGTTGGAGGGTGAAGGGAGGGCAAAGTGAAGGAAGGATGTTGTGAGGGGGCCTAATGGAGGAATTGTCAGAGTTGATAGAGAGAAACTGAAAAGAGAAAATAAAAGAAAAGAGAAACTTCATTGATAGAAAGTTCACAAACCTGGGGATGTAGAATGATGGTGATTGGCAAAAGAATCATAAATGACACAAGGTAAAAATATTTTACACAGTGAGCAATGAGAATCTGGAATGCGCTACCAGGGGTAGCAATTGAAGTGGATTCTGTCCTGGCAACCAAAGAGGAACTGGGTTAGTACACGAAAGAAAATGTTACAGAGTTATGGAGAGAGGACTAGGGTGTGGGGATGAGCTGAATTGCTTTGGTATAGAGTTGCATGGACTTCATGGTGCAATGTTCTCCTTCCATTCTACTTCACAAATTATTCTGCAACTGTTACAGAGACAAATCCTCACTGTACTGTAGTTCATTTCCTAACATTTCACACATTCTCAGAAGGCAAATAAGAATTTAATTCTTTTGAATCGGGTGACTGTTAATGCTGATGTACCTTCAGTACCTATGTCTAGTAAAACATAGACACACCTAAACCAAAGCAAAGCAGCACAGTCCCTGTTAGTGACTTTTGCTGTGGGATAAACATTGGCCAGGACACTGATAAGAATACCTCTCCTCCAATTATGCCATGCAATCTAATACATCCATGAAAGAGCAGCTGAAGGTTCAGTATAGTGTCTCCTGAAAAAGGACATTGCTGCTGAGTGTTGGTCTGAATTGTATCTCCAGTCCTTGGTGGGGGATGGGGTGGGCGTGGGGGAACACTTAACTTAGGGATGGTTGTTTCCATAGGGAAGCAGCTGAAATGTGGCTTTTCACTAAATCATAGAAATTTGCAGCACATGAGGAGGCCCTTCACCCAATCATGTTCATACTGAAGAATGGACATTAGGTTAAGCCCACGTGTCAGGCTTCAATCTGTAGCCTAGCAGCTTATGACTGTTTGGGTGTTCATTGAGAAACCTGATAAAGGTTTCTGCCTCCACCAGCCTTTCCAGCAGCAAGATTCAGAACAAACCCAGAATCAACAGAACAATTACTCACATAAGTACGCCATTCCTCCTGTCAAGTCTATACTTAATGTAAAAAAAATCCAGCCAGTCCCCTGCCTCCCTACTCATCCTCCCCAGAGAATTGTAATTTCTCCTTTCAGGTCCACATTTGAACCTGCCAGCACTACCTCCACTGCCAGTGCACTCCAAACCATAACCGCTTGCTGAGTAAAAAAGTTCCTCCTCATATCAATTATTGAGTGAAATTATATTTTCTCAACTCTCCATTAATCCTTCCACCAATTAATTATATGCCCCCTAGTTACAGACCACTCTGCTAAGGGAACTAGGCCCTTCCTGTTTACCCTGTCTGGGCAGGCCTCTCATAATATTACAAAGCTCAAGTACATCTCCCCTCTGTCTCCTATGTTCTAAGGGAAACAGCACCAGTTTAATCATCTCTCTGCCAAACCACAGTTCTCTAGCCTTGACAAAATTCTCGCAAATCTGCTCTCCCATGGTGTTTTTGGTCCTTCCTGCATTGTGATGACCAGCACTATACAGACAATTCTAGCTGTGGTCTAACTAATGTTCTATACATCAGTTTTATACATTAATGTTTTATACTTCCTGCTCTTGTATTCTATGCCTCAGTTGACAAAGGCTAGAACTTTGCTTGCCTTCTTAACCATCTCATCTGCCTGTCCTGCTGCTACAGGGATTTCTGAACATGAATTCATTACATCAGAAAGTTCAATGAGATTCGCCTGGCACCATATTCCCTTCGAGAATAAATCCATATTTTCTGTCTTCCACTGTCCCGAGCTGCTCTCAGAACCTTTTTGAGCAATTTCCTTTTTATTCATGTCAGATTAACTGGACTGTAGTCACTCAGACTAACCCTTTCTCCCTTTTTAGACAACGGTATGCAAAGATGCATTTCACTGTGTGTTTCAATGTACATGTGACTAATAAAGATATCTCATGTTACTATGTCAGGAAACTTTGTGTCCTCCAGCTTCATCCCTATGAGCTTTGGAAAATAATAATCAAACCCTGTGCTCATCTCCTCTTCTGTCCTTTAAGAGCCTGTGAAACATTTTATCAGGGCCTGATGATTTATCCACTTTTAAAGATGCTGAACTGCTCAATAAGTTTTCATTCTCTCTATCCCCCCTCCCTTTTTTAAATTTCCAACACTTCACAGTCTTCCTCCTTAACAGTAACACCTATATCATTCCCCCTCTTCCAGAAAGACATACAAAGTATTCATTCAGAACTTACATATCTGCCACCTCCATGCTAAGGCTGCCATCTTGGTCTCCAACAATACCATTCTTCTAGTCCACTTTCCCTGTTATTTCTGGAAGATCTTAGAGTTTCCCCTTTATGTTCCCTCCACTATTTTTTCATGCACCCTTGTTTTCATTTCACCCCTGCACCTTCTACATTGCTCCAGGCTTTCTGCTGTGTTGCACTCTTGGTTCTGTCATAAACTTCCTTATTTTGCCCCATCCTAGCCTGTAAGTTTCTCAACCTCCACAGTATCAGAACAAGAAGTTCCCCTTTTCTCTCTCATGGTGAACACAGTGAATCTCAGGAAATCACAGTGCCACAGTGGATGTGAATGATGAAGCAAATATTACTCTGTTGACAGTCCTGATGGGTATCATTTCTGGCATTAGGTTTTTATTCCAGATTTAATTAAATAACTGAAGTTAAATTCCTTAGCTTCCCTACAGGATTTGAACTTCTATTCTTGGATCATTAATACAGGTCCTTGGATGTGAGTTAGTGAGCTAATTTTACCCTGAAGAGCTGCCTGGAAGTCTTTTGTCCATTAATTGAAGTGAACTGTTTATACTTCACGCTTGAGCAATGCCATCTCGCCTCACCGCTCCAATGAACAGTGAGTGTTCGTAGGATCCTTGGGACTTTATTTGACAAATGCTGGTGTACCTGCCCTAAGGAAATACTCCACTTTACATATTTATTTGCCCCCTTTGCTGTGAAACCCGCATTAAATAACGACCATGAACAACGTACCTTCTCTGTATCTTTGCATTTGTTAAACTGCTCCAAGTTGCAAACGCAGAGGGCATTGTGCTGGGGCTGTTTCTGTCGAGAGAAGACTGCAGCCAGGAAGGACTGGTGCAGTGGGGTCTGGATGTGCGTGGATGATAGGACCTGCAGAACTCCGACCCCAGTCAGCTGGCAGGACACAGGGACCAGAGCGTTGTTCTGTAGCAGAGGAACTTCAGCCAAAAAGACCTGGGGGGCGGGGGTGTTGTTGTTGTTTAGTGAAATGTAGATCTGCTTTCCCCAGTAGAAACCCTGTACGAACTGGTGCTCCGCGGTAGACGGAAGAACGGCGGACGGTTCTCCAAAATCGGTGTCATAGTAAAGAAAGGTCCCGGATCCCACCTCTCCCTCCAGAGACCTCAGTAAGATCTGCGTTTTCTCTATCCCGTAGTAACTGGCGTTGCCTTTACAGCTTTCGGGGATAAACCTACTGTTCTCGTCGGTGGATGTGACGGCTGTCAGCATGTAAGACTTTCCGAACAGCTCTACTGGGAAAGCGATGGTGGAGGCTCGGGGGTCCTGCGCGGCCACTCGGCCCAGCTGGTCCGTCTGGAAATCGCTGATGTTGCTCAGTTGACGCACGTCGCAGGCGCCGGTCCTCACCGTTCCGCAGGTGAGCAGACGCTTGTTCTTCTCGTCCACCACCAGGATCCTGTTCACATTGGTGGTGTTCTTCCAGCGGACGCAGCAACCTTCTCTGTTCACACACGGCCCGTCCATCCGCGGCCCCGTGCTCACCCACATCTCCAGCGCCAGGCTCCGGTTGAACTGGTACAAGGAGTTGTCGGTGGCCACGAACACCCTGCCGCCCTCACTGGTGCTCATTGCAATATTATTGGTACCCGTCTCAAACCGGTAGCTCGGCTCTGTGGCCAAGGCAAGCCAAGTGTTAACGAGCAGGAGGCAGAGGCGAAGACGCTTTGGAGGATGCATGGGCGTCACATCTAACGGCGAGCCGAGCTACCAGTGCACAAGAGCTTGCCCTCCTTCCATTGGAGTGCACTCCCAACTCGCTCAGTGCGAAGTGTGGCAAGAACTTGCCGAGACAGTGGTACTCGCTTCCTTTTCCGTTTGGATTTCCTGCTGGTATTTCTGCTTTACATACAGAAGCGCAGCCTGTCGGTACTGGTGGGAGAGGAGCTCCCTACCTCGTCCCGCCCCCCTGCACTCGGCGCGGAATCTGCAGCTCACCGTTCTTCCCTGCACCTGTTAAAATGTGGTGGGAGTCTCCGGCAGTCAGTTCCTGCCGCCAACTAAAAATATTGTTCTCCCCTCCGACTTCTTTGAATCTACACCAGTGGATTTTGATCCCTGTCTACGGGAATAGACCCTATTTATCTAGATTTACGATCTCATACACTTCAATTAAGTCTTTTTTAAACAACAGTAGCATCTTAGCAGAATTCCAATCTTTGAGCACGCTCCTGTAGCCAGGGAGGACGGGCAAATTACACGCAGGGTCTCCCAGATCTCTCTCTTTACTTCCTTTAATGACCTTGGATGTATTTCATCTGGGCCTGGTAATTTATCCACTTCCAAAGAAGAGTTCTTGTACTTTGTCCATCCAATACAAACTACTTATAACATTGGCATCTCTTCCCCCCTTTCTTCTGCCTGTCTTCCTCCCCTTTCTCCACCCCATCTTCATCTCCCACACCCCTTCCTCACCCTCCACCCCTTTTGTGAAGACAGCTGTAAAAGTATTTTAAGAACTTTGCCCATATCCATCACCTCCACCCACAGTTTACCCTTTCTGGACCCAAATAGACTCTGCTCTTTCCTTGATTATCCCCTTGTTCTTTATCTTTGCTTTTACACATCACCTCTTTGCTTTCCTAACTTTGCCTTCAATTTCTCTCCCGCATTTTCAATCCCATTTCTAAACATTTGTAGGTGTCACCTTTTCTAGGTAGAATTGGATCAAGTTGCATGGAATGCACAACACACCTCGGTCATTTAGTCCAGTTTATACTCCATACGAGTTACCTTCCACCATGCCACAGTTCCTCTCTGTTCCTTTGTCAATGAACCAAGGCTGCCCTCAAACATTTCAATACCACCACCTTCAACTATGCCATGGGGTAGCAAGGTCTACATTCGCATCACCCTCTGTGAAAAATGTGTAAATAGTGAGTATGATTTTACTATAATTTGTGGTGGGAACAGTCCAGACAGAGTCAGGGCTGACCAGAATCCTTAGTGTTCCTGGGTCTGTAAAAGAGCAATCCAGTCAGTCCCACTTTCCTGTTCTCTCCAAAGCCCTACAAATTTCTCCATTAAAACCATATACTACCCATAGTGCAATCCATACTCTTAACAACTTGTGGCAATAAAGGAGTATGGGCTGGTAAGTTAATTGACCACTGCAAATTGCCCCTTGCATGTAGATAGGTGGTAGAATCTGGAGAAGTTGTTGGGAATATGAAGCAAATAAAATGGTCTAAGAGAGGATTAAGTGTAAAAATAGGTGTCTGATTGATGATGTGGACTCAAGGGCTCAAAGTGCCTGGATCCATACTGTATCTCTCTATGACTCTATGTAGTATCTTCTCTGATTCTTTTGCTAATTCCCTGATGTTTGGATAAACATGTTACAGTGGGTAAAGAACCAACATCTCAAGGGACAAGGAGAGCTGTTCTCAGCTGCAATGTCAACATCCCAAGAATAAGATAATAAGATAATGTTGCTTGTAAGCAGGACATCCTGACTACAGTGCTGGGACTCTTGATTGTCATTTGGAAAGCCCCAAGCTCAAGGGGGCTTCACACATGAAATTGCGCTTGGCATAGAACTCAGAGTCAAATTTTCCATCTCTTGAATTCACACTATTGTTACATGACTCTGAGTGAAACAGCCTGGCTGGTTAAAAGAAATTAAGTTGAAATTTCTTGATTAAACATTATGACAGAGACATCTCATCAGTATTGTGGATGCTAAATCCACATTGTCCCACACCAGCCCCAACTCACCCCTCCCTGGTACCATCCCTCCACATCCACTCTCATTCCTCCATCCACTCCTATTCCTCCATCCACCACCCAGTTCCATTCACCTCACTTTCCCTCACAATTCACCCATTCACCTCAACACTCCCAACCCACCTGACCTCTACCCCACAGCTCTTCCCTCACACTATCCACCACCTCTCCCTCCTACCAATACTCACCCCCACCCCCACATCTGTCCCTTATTCCCCATCACTTCTCCTATCCTCTCCCCTTCACTGTGTTTAAAAGTGAGTCCTAAAGAACAATGTGATCCACAGAGTCTAGACTTTGGTGAGTACAAGAACCAGGTTATTTTATCTTACTTGTTTACTTTTAAAGTCACATCCTGTTGTGTTGTGGCTTTTTGTTGACATAGTTAACAAGTAACTTTGTGAGGGGTCTCCCATTTTATTTGAAGCCCGTTACTATCAGATACCTGTCAAATGAACTCAGGTGACATTTAAAAGTAAAACTTCTCAAGTACAGAGTGGTTTGAGCGTGGTGGTCCAAGCATTGGGTTGTTAATGCAAGCCAGGGAGCTGATAGTGTAATGGTTCTGAGTATTGACCTTCAATTTGCCTCCTTAGATGCCTCATTGTACAGCACATGGATTCCATGGTGGACTGATTGCATAATGACACACACCTGAGCCCCATCAGGGGTCTAGCATAAGTACCTGGGTTTCGCTAGCACTAGTTACCAGAGTATTGGTCAACCTTTAAGCTCCTGGCTGCTTAGAGTGCTCTATTCTAGAGCAGTTCTGTGGTCTCTATTCCTGTTTGAAGATTCAGTTTGTGTTGGGATTCCTACTCAGATCTCTGAGGCAACATTCCTTCCATTTGTAACCAGTGTTTGGTCCTGAGGAACTATCCTGACTCCAGTCCTGTACCAGTGTGCTGCATTTGGGTTCTCTGTGAGCTTGCTCTCGCTCAACATTGTGACACCTCCTGGTTCCATCCACCTTCTATGCACACATTTTACCCATTAGATCCCACCTCCCCTTCTAGTTCTGGCTCCATCTGCCCTTTGTTTCTTTCCCCAATGGTTCCTATTATCACCTTATCAGATTCCTAAACTGGTAGTCTTTGTGTCCCCACTTAATACCATCCAGCCTCTACTCCACCTTCACTCGTCTCTCCTGGCTCCACCTGCCCTACTTTCCCCTTGTCTGCTTCCACCTATCACCTACCTGCCTCTGTCTCCTGACTCCACCTGCCCATCATCCTTCTCACCTCCTTGGTCCACTTATCACCTACTGGTCTGTCTCAACAATTTATTTTTTGCTCTACACTGAACCAGTTCACTACTGTGAAATGTAGAACTTTTGTTTAAATGCAAGAAACAGTAAATTACACTCTTCAGCACTGCTCGTCCTTGGAAAGTGTTACTTTTGTCATTAACCTGCAGAAATTGGTTTCACTTCAAAGAAAAAGTCAACAGTATCACCACCCAAATTATCAAGTGTTACCAAAGCAGAAACCCTAGCCTTAAAGCACAAAGGCAAACCAAAAAGGTCAAAAAAATTCTGTGGGAAAGTGAATGACAATGTTTTGCAGGTCTTTCAATCATCAATGCATTGTGACTTGGGCAATAGCATAATGTATTAAAAACCTAACAGTAATCAACTGGAGACCTGTGCCAAATTCTGGCAAATCCTTCTTGGTTGTTGAAGTGCCTCTATGAATCCTAAAGCATGCCCTGTATTCTTAATAATATAAACAAGGCTTGACTCCTCTATTCAGTGAAATCTTTGCTCCTTTTCCTTCCAGGATAAACAGATCACAGTTATGTTCAGTGAATCTGAGAAAAGCAATGCAGTAACTAACAACCTGTTGGAAGAGCCCAGCATGTCGACCGGCATCTGTGTGGGGTGGGGGGGGCAGAAAGGGGAGGAATGGTCAACATTTTCAGTGCAGGGTTTCAACCCAAAATGTTGAATATTTCTTTCCCTCTCACAGATGCTGCTTGACCCACAGAGTTTCTCCAGCACGTTGGTTGTTGCTCCAGAATCTGCAGTCTCTTCTATCTCTACAAGCAATGTAATTGCTGCTATGAGACTATGATTAAAATCTTAAGCCTAAGAACAAGTTATGAGGCTGTTATTACTACCGACCATAGCATTGATACCTAATGAAACATGCCTCAAATACTGATGGTTTGTTTTCCACTGCTGAGCAGCAGGACTGAAAAAAATTGTCACCGGAGTTTACTACAAACCCAACACTTAAGCTGCAGAAACTACTGCAAAGTACAATGCTGTCCAACAACAGTGTAATCTCTCATCATAATACAAATTTATTCTTTTTACATCAAAAGCACACACTAACTTATCTTGCTGGGAGGCCATAATAATTAAATAACTTTTAGAACAATTAGCACAAAAGGTGAAGTGCAAAGGATTCTTTTGCCTTTTTTGGTACAAAAAACTGACATGCACTCTTTTACCTTATCGGTTCCTTAGCCTCTCCATGCGAGAATACCACTTTCCACTTGCAGCCAACAGAGAATGCAGTTTGTTCAACAGAGCAAAACTTAAATTCAACGCATAAAAACCACATGCTGCGTAAACGTTATTTAAACATCAATGTATCTCACCTTCTTTACGAGCATAAGCCTGACTTGCTGCAATCACTTGTGGATTATCTGGGTTGTAACGGGTTCCTTCTGGGAAAATTACAAGGAAAGTCTGAAGAAAGAAAATGAAAACTTATTAAAATGTACTCCGTTTGAGATCGAAAGAGAAAAAATGTCAACAAATCAGACAGGTAGGAGACAGATGGATAATGGGGAAGTCAAGGGCAGAACTGGAGAGAGAAGGAAGCACTTTTCTTTTTACTTAAGATGCCATTGCCTCAGTAAATGGTATTCTTCAGAATATTTCTCAAAGATGGAAAACTTAAACGATTCTTGGTAGTGTGAACTGACCAGAAGAGGACAGAAGCATAACAATGAATCTGAAGAAGGATATACATTCAAAGCTTGAGTGTGCATTTTAATTTTACAGACACTGTCATGGGCTGGACAGTATCGTGTTTATTTCTCAGGTAATTACAAGTTCCATGCAGAATTGAGAAAATATCATGCATGCTTGGGGTGCCCTTTTTAAACCAGACTTGCATCTGCACCAAATCCCCACAGTTTAAGTAGCCCACTGGCAGTTGAAGAATCTTCAGTGGAATCCCCCACTGCCACCGCATCCCAAACTTGCAATAAAACCCTCAGCACATTCTGTCCCCAGCAGGCTATGCAGCTCCCAGACAGATACTGATTGTACATTATCGATCCAGGCTTTTAGGCGTATAATCCATAACATTCCATGGATTACAAGGAAGCACATCCCAAAGTTCAAGGTCTTGTACAAAATGATGAAAATAGGGGACTAAAATAACTGAATGGCAGCTGGGAAACTTCAGAACCACGTTTCAAATATTACTTGCGGAAGACATATTTTGGCAAACACAATATATCAATTCAAAGGTTGCAATGGTTCTATCTTTCATTAGAACCATGGGAAAATGTCATTTGGCAGGGACCATGAAGTTGAAAATTGACCACTAAAAGAGTTTCTGTTTTATTCATTTTATAATTAACAGTTATGTTAAACTTATCTTATATGATGACATGCAGGATTCTGGTACACATACAACTTTCAGCAACAGTGGGGCAATTGGAGTTGAATAGAGGAATGAGCCCATCGAGCACTAGAGCATTCAAACAATGTATACACCACATAATTCCAGATGAATCCTTCTAATTAATATTCAGTAAACTTAGTTAATATGCATCGCCATTTTGTTCTTCAAATGTTTGATACAGTATACAACATCTTTATTAGCAATGGGCATAACACCTTTAAATTGTGAAAACACACAACTAGCAATCGTTAGCACTTATGGTTCAGGACTTCATTTGAATCCTTACTGAGATGACGGTTTAACAATTACTTCCAGATGTATGCAGTATTCACAATCATGGTCCAAAAATTGCTGTCCATATAATGGTGATACTAATAGATATTATGAGCAAATGCAAATGAAACGTTAAAATATTGTACAACATTCACCCCAGAAAAGCAGCATCTCATGAGCTCCTATACGTGTCTTGTTAATACAAAGCAAGCCCACCTGCAGAACTTATTTCTAGTCTATATATTTTAAGGACATA
>JARFYF010000051.1:39453780-39466452 GCA_030265395.1 Rhina ancylostomus | reverse complement strand
AGCAAGCGCAATGGTCATTTTCATAACCCAGCCTTCACCTTTTACCCACTTTTTGGTTCATGCAAGCAGCTATCTTGATGTCTCTGCCTACAGCTGTCTTGTCCGGTGTTATATATGTCTGCTGCAAGTTAACTCCCAGGGCTCTGACAGTTTAATCAAACTCATCTCTCACAATTTATGAGGAAAGATTTGAGCAGGTTTGTAGACTGCCTCTCTGCCATTTTTAACACTCGGAGTTCAGATGAAATGATGTTATTGAACCATGAGATTCTGAGATCCATACAGGGTAGCTGCTGAGAGGATGTTTCCCCATCAGGGAGGACTCCAGGACAGAGGGCACAGTTTACAAAAGTAAAGATTGACTTTCTTCTCTGAGGTCCTTGTATCTCTGGAACTCCGCACCCCAGGGAGCTGTGGAGGCTGGATCATAGTTTGTCAAGCCCTTGATGGACAACTGTTGAACTGGACAGGAAAATGGAACTAAGGCTGGGATTAGATCTGCCATGCTTTTATTAAATGGTGGAGCAAGCAGTGTTGGTGGGATGCCCAATTGCTGCTGGTTATTTTTTTTATTTTCTTTTCTTGACAGTAAAGTTGAACTTGCATTGACGTCAGATGGACAGACAATTGTTTGTTACCACCCATCGGTGGACATCCCATATGAACACACCAAGGTGAGGCTGAATGACCTGTTCATGTTAAAATTTAAGCATGTTTGTGCTGGAGCTTCTTTTGTACATTCTGTGTACTTTGTGGTAGACACAATGTTGTGTCGACATAGCTAATCCCTCCTACCTACAGAATGCCCATATCCCTCTTTTCCTCTCATTCATGTGCCCATCCAAGCCCCTCTTAAAGGCTCCTAATGAATTTGCCTTCACCACCCTATCAGGCAACACATTCCAGGCATCCACCACTCTCTCAGTAAAAAAAACCTACCCTTCATGTCTGTTCTGAACCTACCCCCTCTCACCTTAAATGCATGCCCATAAAGGCAAGAATCCTGTCACACCCTTTCCTTAATAAATTCATTCTGGCTAAACTTGATTATTCCGTGCCTCTCTGAACATTGATTCTTTTTTAAAAACTTGTGCTGCCTTCAGGAATTTGTGTACATGTCTCCCAAAACTCCTCTGTTATGCTACAATTAGTATATTCCCTTGGTTTGTTTGTCTGTTCCAAATGCATTATTCAAACTTCTCCTGATAAAATTCCATTTAGCTCTTTTGTACTCACCTAATAGTCATTGATGTCTTCCAGTAGCCTAGAAATTACTTTCTTACTTTCAACTACATGGTCAATAGAACGCTGTCATCCGCAAACTCAATTTGTCCCCTCTGTTTTAAGTTCATTTGTTCCAGGGATAACCAGGGGTCAAGTACTGAGCCCCACCAATCCCTCTTGCATACAGCCCTTCAATCACTAAACTCCTGTTGACCATTCCACTTTGCTTTCTGTCAAGTCAATTTTCAATTCAGCTTGCCACTTTCCTTTGGATTGCTTAGACTTTTACTTTCTTTATCAATCTGCCATCCAGGAATTTAGAAAGAGATGTACTACACACAACATAGAACAGTATGGTGCAAGAACAGGCCCTTCAACCGACCATGATGCTGATCTAACTAACCCCATCTGCCTGCACGTGGTCCGTATCCCTCCATTCCCTGCCTGTCCATGTGTCTGTCTAAATGCCCCTTTAAATATTGGTTTTGTATCTGCTTCCATCACCTCCCTCGGCAGCAAGTTACAGGCACCTACCACTTTCAGGGTATATATTTTTTAAAAATTGCCTTGCACATCTTTAAACTCTTTAGAGTCTTCTACAGTCGTAGTATGACTTTGTAACATTTTTTTACTCCATTCCTCTTGCAGTAAAGTCTAGCTTTCTATTTCAGTAAAAGAATCAGGAATGCAGTTACTCACCAGTTTTCGTTATTGGGAAGAACCATGTATGAAGACTTCTGGCAATAGAGGGGTCTTGGGACACATGTACACAAACTCCTGAAAGCATCTTTAGCCAAAGAACAATGGAAACTTATAATCAAGCCTGCACTTTTTGTCCCTTGGTTCTTAAAACTCTGGGATGTGATTTATCCACATTTTAAAGATGCTGAGCCTCCTGATATGTCCTTGCTCGCTGTTTATCTTTTGGTATTTCATATCTTTCTCCTCAATGTCAACTCTCACATCACCCTCTTCCATGAAGACAGATGTCTTCCACCTCCAAACTAAGGCTACGGTTTTGGTCTTTAATAGAACCCACTCTTTCCTTTTTTAGTGATCTTCTTTCCCTGCATTTATAGACCACTTTAGGGTTTTCCTTTATTTCAGCTGTAAATATTATTTTGCCTACCCAATTTCCATTTTAATTTCACCTCTTCACTTTAGGTACTCCTCCAGACTTGTTTTTTGAGCTCTCAATGTCTTTAGTAAACTGTCCTGTGCTTTCCGTGACTCTGTGCTTGATTCCTGACCTCAGCTGTGAGGGGAGAACTGGGTTACTGTGACATTGGCGATATACTCCATTCCTAGTGGATCAACCAAACAGGCCATGGTGGATATCTGAATGCAGTTAGTTTGCCAGATGGTCCTTTGTGGGCCAAAACAAGGGTGAAATTGGAGTTTTATTGTTGGTTGGAAAATATACTCCCGAAGAAAGCGTTTCTTTTCAGATTAACAGTTTGGATCTATTTGTCTAAAGAAGAATAAATGGCAATTCCTGGGTCTGACATGTTTGTTCCTATTAATGTTTAAGTTAATATGGCATCAGATTTAAGATCTGCCCAGTCCTGATGCTGCCCAGTTCTACATTTGCTGAATTTCTGAGGTTCTGCTGGGAAAAGACATTCTCTTGCAGGGAAGATGACAAACCCAAGCTGTCACACATGCTGTCGTAATCTATACTGTCACTGATCTTCTATAAAGTTATGCATTTACATTTACTGTTGACAACTGTTTCGACATTGCCTTACGGAAGCACAATTATTCAAGAATAGGTCAAGGAGATGACCTGAAGCTTGATCTAAGAGGTGAAGTAATTGACAGAGGGGAGCCTGTTATTAGCAGAGGCCTGGGTAGATTGTGTAATGATCTTCACTGTTTCAGTTCTCTGCATTTGAGGTCTGTGAAAGCATTTTTTTTAAAGTTATCTTGTTGTTGGCTGAATGGTGGTCAGTTCCCAAATTTGATCCACCCTCTTTTGCAGCCCATCCTACGACCATCACCTGTGGAGAATAAAGAGGAGACTCATGACCAGGTACTGAAGGCCAGATTAGACAAAGAAGTGCTGCGAGATAAACAGGGGCCTACAATTGAACAACTCAGCAAAATGTTCTACACAACAAAACACCGCTGGTATCCATTTGGGCAGTAAGTACTATTTGTCCAGCTCACACAACCACGGCAGATTTCAGTATTTATAAGAAATGTTGAATGACTCTGTGTTTACCGCAACCTTAAAAGTGTTCACCTTAAGAAGATTAATCCTCATCCCAGTCCATGTATGCTGCTTCATGAAGAATATCTTGCAGCACCAATGTGAGAGTGGCAGGACTAAGCTCAGGTATCTCGGGTATTTGGAATTTCTTCCTTCTCCTCCCCCCATTAATGTTTCTACTTATGGGTATGTTAAGGTAAGCTCTCAGTCAGGTTATCTATTCATGTATTTTAACTGCAGAGTGTTATTTTCTCTAGGTGTGTATTGATCTTATTGTAAGTTAAATATTCCGTAGGAGCACTGTTGCAAAGGTGGCAACCAATCAGCACGCAGGGTCTGTTGTATCATGTCATTTAGACTGTAGTTGATCTGTATCTTAAGTCCTATCTACCTGCCTTGATTCTGTAAGCCTTTAATACTCTTACCTATCTAAAACCAAACAATCAGCATTGATATTTTCACTTAACTCAGCCTCAATAACTTTTTTGGGGGGGGGAATGTTCCAAATTTCACTGCCCTTTGTGGGGACTAATTTTAATATTATGCTCCTTGTTCTGGATGTTTTTACTGGAGGAATTAGTTTCTGATTACCCTATCGAGTCTTTTAATCAGAGGTAAAGGAGTAGGTTGAATAGTTCTCAACCTGTCAGTCAGTGTGATCATGGCTGATCTGTGACGTGACTCCATATATCAGTTTAGCCCAGTATTGTTTAATACAATTGGTGAATAAAAATCTATCAATTACATATTTAAAATTAACAGTTGACCTTGCATCATTTGCTGTTTGCGGAAGGGGATTCCAGTCTCCTGATGAGTTTGGACTAAGTCCCACACCCTAGACTCAGTATGGAAATGGTTTCTATCTACTATGCTTATCCCCTCCAGGCTGTAAAATTTCAATAATGGTGTCCATTAGCATTAGCTTTCTAAATTCCAGGAAACACAACCATAGTGTGTGTAGTCTCTAGAATTGCTCATAATACTAGTGTTATGGTCTGACAGGGCATTATATAATGTAACTTCTACCCACCCCCATTGTTTTCCAGTTCTTCAGATACAGAAATTGCCATTTTATTGCCTTGTGATTATTTTCTGCTGTGACATTTTAATCTAGATACCAGGACCCAGAAGCTTGTATTGATCTGTTATTTCCAGTACTATTAAAACAAATATTATTGGTCCAATTCTTTTGACATTTTTTCCCACTAACATCTCTTTATTACTTCCATCCATCTGCACTGCATATTGTTGTGGGCTTTCTATCTTATCATTCAGTTGATTAGTTGGGGCACCAACACAGGTCAATGCAGGACACTGCCAATTTGAATAGCTCCCATTATGCTCACTTTATTCCCTGCTGCTGAGCCAGTTTCCTAGCCAGGTCAATGCCTTCAAATCCATGAGCACCAACCAGAGCTGACAGTTTCCTCTGAAGGACTATATTAAACACCTTTTCACATCAATGTAAAAGCTTCCATGTACTGGCCCTGTCCATCTCTATCATTCTTTTTATACATGCGTCATGATCAGTTGTGTCAGCTCTAGCTTCCCCTTTACGGATCATAATGTGGTAACATTGGAATCCCGGTCACTGCGAGATGAGAGCTGATTTAACCTTGCTCTAAATCTCTAGTTGTAAAAAATCTTATCACTTTCATATTTTAAAATTAACAATTGACCTAGCATCAATTACTGTTTGTTGGAAAGCATTAGGGACTTCAAAATTATTTATCTAGACTGGGGGTTGAAGCTAGGCTATGGCAGAGTGAGTTCCAAATCCTAACCGTTAATTCCTCAGGACTGCTATTCCATGTCTTAATTTGCTCAATACTTGTAGACTCTAGTAATTTTCTGATTATGGTCTAATTGGTCTATTGTTCCCTGGTTTCACGTACTGACTATCTTGTCTAAAGCAAAAGCTCCAAGATTAACTTTGTAATGACAACTTTGCAAGGTTGCACTAGCACTTTGCAAATGCTTTTCCTATACTTTAACATTCTGGGATAGAAACCATCAAGCTCTGGGGATTTGTCAACCTTTAGTACGATTATAGTGTCAAAGTCATGCAGCATAAAAACAAGCACTTCAGTCCACTAAGTCTGCACTGACCAATCCTACATTAATCCCATTTTATTCTCCTTGCATTCCCATCAACTCCCCTCAGATTTTACCACTCACCAACACACCAGGAGTAATATATAGTGGCCAATTAATCTACCAATCCTCAACTTTTTGGGATGTGGGAAGAAAACTGAGCACCTGAGGGAAATCCATACAGTCACAGGGAGAATATACAAACTGCACACAGACAGCATGAGGGGTTAGAATCAAACCCAGGTCACTGAGCTGTGAGGCAGCTGCACCACTGTTCAGAATTAGATTTCTTGAGGTGCTTTTCACGGTTGTCTCTTCCACTAATGTTGATACAAAGTAATTATTCAATGGGTCTTCCATTTACTTATTTTCATTTACCTTTTTCAGTTTAAGGAGCCCATATTGTTCCTAATCACAATCTTAATTTAATGGAGGAAAAAGGTGAAGGCTTTGATAGTGGGAAGTGCATAAAGAAAATAAATGTGATTACATAATCAGATTTTAGTCTTAAGGAGCGAAGTCGTACTTGCCAAAAGAATAACCAATGATGAGTGCAGCATGCACAAAGTCAAAAACTGGGAAAAAATATAAGGAATAAAAATAAGTCCCAATACACAGGCAAAGAGCTTCAAAATAAGTATGAAAATAAACTTGGATATCAAAGCCTTCACCCTTTTCTTCCACTAAATTAATCCCTTCCCCCTTGCCCTAAATCTCTGATATGGAGCAAAGTATCCTGCAGTTTCCTATCTCGAGCCTTCATAACTTTATATACCTCAATCTTGTACCGCCCCCCAATCTCCCCTGCTGCAGGAAGAACACACCTAGCTTCTCCAGTCTCTCCTCATAACTGAATCTCCTCTGCATCCTCTCTAGCACTAGGCAGCATATGTGGCCTATAGCCTTCTATGTCCAGGCAATCCAAGTGCTCATCTAGACACTACTTAAATGCTGTCGATGACTCTACTTCTACCACTCTCAGGTACTTGCCACTCTCTGGGTGAAAAAGGTCCCTCCTCAGACCCCCTCACCCCAAATCTATGTCCTCTTGTTTTATCCATCTCTGATAGGGTGAAAAAGATTCCTACACTCTATACCCCTTATAATTTTACATACCTCAATCATGTCTGCTCTTAACCTCCTCTGCTCCAGGGAGAACACACCTGGCTTTTCCAGTCTCTCCTCATAGCTGAACTGCTGCATCCTGGTGAATCTCCTCTGCACCCCCTCCAGCATTATCACATCCTTCCAATAGTGCGGTGTCCAGAACTCCAGTTGAGACTTGACCAAAAGTTTATAAAGTTGGAGCATAACCTTCCTGCTTTTGTATTCAATGTCATGACTAATGAAGGCCAGTTTCCTAAATGCCCTTCCTAACCACCCTCAAGGATCTCTGGATTTCTGCTTGAAGTCCCCTCTGTTCATCAGTACTCCCTGAGACCTTGCCATTCATGGTGTATGTCCTATTCTCACTAGTACTCCCAAAATCCATTACCTCAGTTTTGCCTGGATTGAACTCTGTCTGCCATTTCTCAGCCCATTTCACCAACACATCGATATCACCTTGTAGCCTAAGATGACTTCACCAATCTTTGTGCCATCTGTGAACTTACTGATCATGTCTCTACATCCACATCATTCACATATATTACAAACAGCAAATGTCCCAGCACTAACCCCCGGATAGTAGCAGGTATCCAATCACTAAAACAATCCTTTACCATCACTCTGCATCTCCCATTGCCAAGCCAATTTTGGATCCAATTTACCAGCTTGCCCTGGATCCCTTGGGCTCTAACTTTTTGGACCTATCTCCCATATGGGACCTTGTTATAGGCCATACTGAACTCCATCTACTGCACTACCTTCATCAATACACTTGATCATCTCTTCAAAAAGTTGAATCAGATTTGTCAGACAAAGCCACATTAGCTATCTCTGATTAGACTCTGTCATTCCAAGTGATCACTAATACTGTCCATCACCATTTTCTCCTATAACTTCCCTCTACTGATGTTGGGCTCACAGATCTATATTTTTACCAGGCTTTTTGCTGCTGCTCTTATTGAAAAGGGGGACCACATTTGTTGTCCTCCAATCAACAGGAACCTCACTTATGGTCAATGAGGATTTAAAAATCTCACTTAAAGCCCCAGCAATCTCATCCCTTCTCTCTCAACAGATAGTTCCCATTTATCCTTGGGGATTTATCCATCTTATTTATCTCTAAGCCCACAAAGTACCTCCTTTATTTATTGACATTTGCACTAGTCTCACCTTTCCCCTTTGCTAAATTCTCCAACCAAAACATCAGCATTCCTTCGTGAATACTGATGAAAAGCATTCATTTAGGACTTTTCCTTCTGGCTCCTATTGTTCCTAATGGGTCCTACCTTTCTCCATGTCCACAACTCTCTACAAAAATTCACTGTTCTCAGAGAGAAGTTCCTCTTTAGCTCTGTCTGAAATGGGGACTCATTTTGAAACTATGTCCCATAATTCTGGATGCCCCTGTAGGGGAAATATTTTCTCAGTATCCATCCTGTCAACCCCCCTTCAGAATTTTGTGTTTCAACAAGATCACCTCTCATTCTTCTAAACTTTAATGAATAAAGGCACAACCTGCTCAATCTTTCTTCATAAATCAATTTCTCTATCCTAGGAATCAACCTAGTGAACCTTCTCTCACTGACTCCAAATAGGTGCACATCCTTATCTAAACAGTATTCAGTGCTCCAAATGCATTCTTACCAGTGCCCCTGAAGTTGTACTCAACTGAGTGAAAGGCTGCAGACTAGCTTCTGCCTTGACTTTCTCAGTTGCAGACAGATCCACAGTGGCTCTGTGTGGACCTTGGTGGAAGATTTGTCCCAGTATGTCTTTCCTTGGGTGGTTTCACAGAGCTGAATACATTATTACAGATGTTGGTCTAAACAGATTTCTGTACATACCTTTGCATAGATGCTGTCACTCCACTGTTCTGTAATTTATTATCAAATGTACTCATTACCTTTGTAATTAGAGTACTGAGGACCCTAGATCTTGGTAGCTAACTTATTATTTAAATCCTCTGAACTCTGCTTCTGCAGATCCAAATGGGCGACCTCACACTCTTGGAACAGAGTTTTGCCTGCTCAATTACTCCATATGTTACCCTGTTAATGAAAATTATGTATTGTTTGTTCCCGCCACAGAACCATTAATGAAGTTTAATTACATCAAAACACTTAATCAAATATATTCTGTGAATTCATAATAGAGGAATAAAATTGTCTGTTCTTCTGTTTTGTAAAGGTATCACAGGCGGAGGATTAATCCCAAACCTCCAAAAGACAGATGAAGCAGTTGAAGACAGTGGTTTAACCATGAGCTGATCTCTGTTACTGGTATCCTGCTGCATTCCGCTCTATAGGAAAGAACACTGACTCATTGTTGATTTATCATTTCTGTTTCTTTTTGGTATTTTCACATTTGCATTGTTTAAGAAGCAAATCTGTATTTAAAAGAGAAGTCTCTCACAGCATAAGAAGTGCGATGAGCTTGTTCAATGGTTGATAATAATTATCTATAGTTCACTGAGGTGCTTAATACAATAAAATCTTAAAATTGAATGTTTGTATCTCAGTTATTGTCTAAGACACTATTGACCTATTTGAATTGAATTTAACTCAACCTGTCAGTTTGACAGTTGTATTCTTCTGAAGGCAGATAGTTGACCTGAAGTCCTGCTGGAACTAAAACCCAAACGAGGCAGTTTCATCACCCCAAAGTTGCTTTGGGCTTTTTTTGAGCTGCCTTACAATAAACTGCAAAATTGGCTCAAGGTAATTGTGTTTAAAAACAGATATTTCATAAGTTCTCATTTGCTTGGAATACAAACTACTTGAGTTATATAGCATTTCCCACAACTCCCTTTGTGGTAGAGATGCTACTGCATTTATTCATTTCTTGATTGTCATGTTTTAATATAATTAGCAGTAATTATGTTGCTTCATACATCCTATGGTTTGATTCCATTCCTTTCTTGGCCATTCAACTACTCATGATCTTACCAAATGGCAGAACTGGTTTGAGGCTAAGTGGCCTATTCATGTTCTTGTAGATACTCAAAATAGTTCCTTCTTTGGATGAAGCAACAACAGGTTAAGAGTTTATAAAAATACAGTAATAGGTTCCTACTTTCCCTTTCTCCCTGGAACCTTGAGCCACCTCCTTGAGAATCTGCCTTTAACAGCAAGTAGGTAAGCCTGGTACTGAAACATGGATCTGTAAAACTCTAGGGTGCCCAACTGCAATGCAAGGGTTTATATGAAGCCTTTGCTGTACTTGGAAGATGCATCTCATGAGGAAAATCACAAGGATGTACTGTAACTGGATTGCAAGCTGCTGATGTTCTACATCTCCAACTGGAAATCTGCACTGCGCATTGACTATAATTTGCTGTCTGCAATCTGATGATGTGCTCTTTGAGCAATCCTGCTCAAATCCTGCTCCTGGATGATTTGCTCACTAGTGCTCTTGAGTTCCACAATCCTTCACTTTGACAAAAGGTTGCATTCTGCTAAAAAAAAGTAAATTCCAGAGCTCATGCCTGCAGCAGAGTCTACTCCTGGAGAAAAAATAATGGTAGGAATTCAGTGCAATAAGGAGGCTGCTGATGGGTTGCCAAGAGTGCAGAGAGGTAGATGAATCTGATTGGAGAATGGTGTAAGAGCAGCATGCCTCTCAACTGGAGTGCATCTCCCTTCCAATAGGTCACAGATTGTACCCATGCTGATAGCTGCAGTATGTTGAAATGTGCTACATTTTAAAACAAATTGTTGACATATATTGACTGTCCCTAGTTGCTCTGGAGAAGGTGGTGGTGGGCCATCTTCTTAAACCACTAAACAGCCATCATTTAAGTTGTTAACCGATATTTATAATGGTTCTGTCCCCAATTCTTACAAATCTGCCATGTTGACCTCCCAAGAAATCAATCTTTGACTCCTCTGCCGACCATTCCTACTCCAGTCAAAACACTGTAGCCTCCCAAATTTACACCCATCTTACCTGAAGCTCCTCGTTGGAATCTCTCTCTCGTCCCTGTCTGAAGTCTTTGACACAGTTAACTAGACCACCCTTCTTCATGAACCAGCCAAAGAATCTTCCTACTCTTGTGTGGTTACCTTCAGTGTCCCCAACTTTCATCCTCTGGACTTCCTCCTATTCCCGTCTACATGCTTTCCTGAGGTGTCAACATCTGAAAGCAGAGCACCAGTTTTCAGATGTAGGCTGATAGCAACCATTGGAGTATAACAAATAGAAGTAGGCCAATTGGCTCCTTGCATCTGTTTGCAATATAATGCTTATCTTTTACCTCAGCATCAATGTTCTGTAGTAACCCTATTGGAGCACCCAGCCCTCTCTCATGATGGCTCTAAATTATAGGACTGCTTGTTTTACATCCAAGACTGGATGAGAAAAACTTGTTCCACCTAAACATTGAGATGAACAAAGCAATTGTCTTTAGACCATGACGTGTTTTCCCTAGCTACCAACTCCATTTGTCTACCTGTAAACACTGAAATTGATCCAGGTTGTTCAAGGTCTTTTGTCATGTTTGAGATCAAAATGTTACCCACACCATTCTCAGAGATGGCCTATTTCCATCTCATTCATTCACCTGATTCTCCTTCTTCATATCACCTGCTGCTGAAACCCTTTTTGCTACATCCCATCTTGACTATTCCAAAGCACGCCTGATCAACTGCCCTTATGTGGGCTCTGCAACCTGAAGCAGTCCAAAATTCTGCCGTGTCCTAACTTGCACCATCCACTTCAATTCTTCAACCCTGCCCTTCCTGACTGACATTAACTCCCCGTTAAATGATGTCTGTTTTTAGGTCCTCCATGGCCTCACTAACCCCACCACCTTTTACTGTAATAACATAGAACAGTACAGCACAACACAGGTTCTTCAGCCCATCATGTTGTGCCGACCTTTAAACCTTGCCAAAGACTATCTAACCCCTTCCTCCCATATATCCCCCTATTTTAAATTCCTCCATATGCTTATCTAGTAATCTCTTGAATTTGACCAAAGTACCCGCCTCCACCACCACCACCCCAGGCAGCACATTCCATGCACCAACCACTCTCTGGGTAAAAAACCTCCCTCTGATATCTCCCTTGAACTTCCCACTCATTACCTTAAAGCCATGTCCTCCTGTATGGACCATTGGTGCCCTGGGAAAGAGGCGCTGGATGTTCACTCTATCTATTCCTCTTAATATTTTGTATACCTCTATTATGTCTCCCCTCATCCTCCTTCTCTCCAATGAGTAGGAGTTTCATCAAAGGTTCAAGAGACTATTCATTCATGCTACCTCCAAGTGGAACAATTTCATCTGTCCTATTCCACAACTCTTATCCCATTCCTCATAATTCCCTCTCGAGTGCCTATCCAATTCCTTTATGATCGGCCTAATCATTTCTATTTCCACCCCATTCATAGGCAGTGAGTTCAAAATCACAAGTACAGTACATAGAGGGTTTTTTTTCCTGGCATCCCCTTATAATGTTTTGTGCAAAAGATAAATTTGTGCCCTGGTCCTTGAACAATTTGCTAATTTGCTTTTATTTTCATTCATTGCCTGGGATCTGGGCTTCATTGGCAGTGCTACACTTATTGCCCATCCTTTATTGTCCTTGAGAAGGTGGTGCTGAGCTGCTGCCTCAGACCATTATACTCCCACACGTTGTTTGGAAGGGAGTTCCCAGATCTCGACCCAGGAATGGCAATATATTTCCAAGTTCGGCAACTTGAAGAGGTGAGTTACTGTGCACCCACTGTCCTTGTCCTTCTTGATGATGAAGGACATGGGATTTAGAGGGGCTGTCTCAGTAACCTGGATATCTAACGTCAGAGCATTCTGTAGATAGTACTTATTATAATCATTGTGCACCGGTGGTGGAGGGAATGAAAGTTTAGGGTGGTGGATGGGGTCAGGTCAAGTTGAGTTTATTGTCATGTGCACAAGTGATGTGAGGTACAGGTGCAATGAAAAAACTTGCTTGCAGTAGTGACACTGATTATAAATTATACTAGAAGTGAAGAGGGGGGGGGGGAAAGAAAAGACTGCAAAAACAAGAGCTTTTTT
>JARFYF010000051.1:39415919-39425947 GCA_030265395.1 Rhina ancylostomus | reverse complement strand
CCTCTGCTCATTTTAAGTTTAGATTTTAATATTGAGTTATTTTTCCACTTGGGAAAATGTATTAAGGTGAGCAAGGGAACAGAAGGTGAATCAGGAATCCCACCTTTCGATCTGAAACGTAAAAAAACAAGCAGTTGCAGCAGTAATTACCTGCTATGAGTTGGAGGAGCCAACCTGAAGTAAAAATAACTAGCAACAGTTTAGATAACACAGTCCACTGCTTAGGAAGAAAAGACAAGGGGTTCATTGCCCAGCTAGAATAGTCTAAATCACAAAATAGTGATGAGGAAGTTGAAGAAATGAGTAAATGAATTAACAGGCTTGGTATATTACTGTGCGCCCCAACAAGTTGAATAAGGAAGCCACATTGAACTCTGCTGGAATCCTTCCTCCTCCATCTGCTGGGTTTTGAGAAGTGGACAGTGGATTATAACTTAAATGGTGAGAGGCAAAAAGGTGGTTGTATTAGGAACAGAAAGTAACCTAAGTGAGGAGGCAGAGCACTGATAATGAGCAATTTTCCCCTTTTACACAAAAGGAGTATTTCAGAATGTTTTGCCAGGTCTGAGGTCTCTATTTTCAAATGCCCTTTTCATCAATTGACCATATTAAAGTTGAGCATATACCTCACAAATGTTACACCATTGTAACTGCACTATGTAATGAATTGACTTGTACGATCAGTATGCAAGACAAGTTTTTCACTGTACCTTGCTACAAGTGAAAATAATAAATCAATACCATTGTAATTGTTGTGGGCAAGTTGTTGGTGAAAAATTGAGGGACTTTGCTACACTGTCATTACTATTAATTTACAATTATTTTCTTGGACCAATATCCAGAGGCCCAAATAAAAGAACTCTCAAGTGCAGCTAGGTAATTAAAATTCAGTTAATTCTGAAGTTTAAAAAGAAACTAATAATAGTAATATTGAAACTGAAACTACTGAATTGTCACTTAAAAGCTGACCAAGTTCACGAGTTTATTTTATGGAAGGAAATCTGTCCTCCCTGGCCTGTCTTTTCTGACTCTAGACATATGGTTGACTCTCAGCTTACCATACTACTTGGTTTGAGGACAGCTGCAGATAAGGCCATCATTCAATACCTGTCAGTGATTCCCACAACCCTTATTTGAAAAAAAAAATGCCAGTGTAATCAGGGACGCTCAGCACTGATTTATTCAGCAGTTGTCTGATTAGATTTGAATTTTGAGGCCATTGCAATTGATGCAATGTGTGGGCAAGATGTCTTGCAAGATTCCCATAACAGACTGCCAGAAAAATGAATTGGGCCTAAAATTTGTCTGTTAGAAAAGGTGTTTTAATGGCTGGAGAACTGTATGATGTGGGCTTCTGAAGAGAAAATTGTTCTTTGCTTTTTGTGGAATATACCCATGACTTGGATTTAATTATAGGACTCTTGCCTAAGGGTTTTGCAAGTACCATAACTGGAAATGTGGGAGTGAAAAAAGAAAGTTGTGGTTTTTAGGATGATATTCATTAGATTAGTCAGGTATGCAGTAAAGATTGGCAAATGGAATTGAACCTGGAGAAAAAGGAAGGGAATATGATGGTTTAATGAATGTAGAAGGAATTTTGATATAACCAATAGATAAGGTGGTTAAGTTGACATATGAGACGCTTGCCTTTTATTGGTAGAATAGAATAGTGAATCATCTTCTGATTATATTGATCTGAAGAAACAGGCACATCTTTAGGTGCTCAGGGCAGTGTGATCAGGAAGAGGTCATTTATGTGAACAGAGGACACTGATAAGGGACCATAGATTAGTAAAAGGAATGGAAGGAGGGGAAAATTCCACCCAAAGAGCAATGGAATTTGAAATACCTTAACCTGCAGTGCCATGGATTGCAAGCTATAAAGTAGCATTAGCCTGAACGGCTCTTTTGGCCTGATCACCAAGATTACAGTTGTAAGTGCACTTTGGTAAATTTCTGAGTTGAATTAAGATCATCATGATAGAGATCTCCATATAGTAAACTTCAAAATTTAAGATTGAGAGTTTCATAAGTGAGAAAATTGTGTGAATCTGAAAGTAAATGGAGAGGAAATCTTCAAAATAAATAAAATCTTTAAAGATCAAGAGCAATGATGGAAAAGTAATTCCACTAAAAGCCTAAGCTGAACAAGCTGATTGTGGGGTAAATAAAAGGACATTTAACTGGTACTTGACAAATGACAAAATAAATATTGTAAAAGATAAATTGCAAAATTAAACCACAGAAAATAGGTAAATGTTATGACATACAAATAACAAGATGAGCTAGAAAAATTCAGTGAGAAATAGAACTAGCTGATTATTTTACTAGGTCCAAGTTTCATGTGCTGATGCATATTCAAGCAAACTATTGGAGATGACAGAGTACTAGTTGTTAGTCTGTTACGTAGAACAGTACAGCACAGGAAGAGACCCTTTGCCCACCTTGTCTGTTCCAACCATGATGCCAGTTTGAACTAATCCCATCTGCTTGCATATAGTCTATATCCCTCCATTCGCTGCCTGAGCAAGTGCCTGTGTAAATGACTCTTAAACATTTGATATTGTATCTGCTGCCACCACCTCCCCTGGCAGTGCATTCCAGACACTTACCACTTTGTATATTTAAAAGAGAGAAAAGATACTTGTCTCATAAATCTCCTTCAAAATTCTCCCCACCTTAAAGCTATGCCCTCTCATATTTAACATTTCCATCCTGGGGGATAAGGCCCAGACTATCTACCCTGTCTGTGCCTCTCATAATTTTATACACCACCTATCAGGTCTCCCCTCAGTCTCTGACTCTCCAGAGAAAATGATCCAAGTTTGTCCAACCTTTATAGCTAATACTCTCTAATCGAAACAACATCCTGGTGAACCTCTTCTGCACTCTCCAAAGCCTCCATGTCCTGCCTTTTAGTGCGGTGACTAGCTGCTAGACAGCTATTTTTTTTCTATTTTGTGAAGTGGGCTAAAAGCTAGGAATTATACCGATCTGATTAGTATTGGGGATAGTGGGAAAGGTACTAGAATTTTTATTTTGAAAAAGTGAAGAATGAGCATCCAGATGGTAAATATTTTAAAGTGAGGATGGATTCTGTAAGGCTCCTAATAACTTGTTGTGAATAACTAATGGAAGGTGTTGCAGGTGTAATACAACAGATGCCATTTATTTGAGATTTTTAATGTCTATAGCAAAGTACAACACAGTAAACTCATGAGAGTGGGGTGTTTTGAATTGTGAAACAGATTGCTGAATGGATATTAGATCACCTTTAAAAGAAAGAGAATAGGAGCACAGGATAGTTGCTTAGACTGCCATACATCCTTTTGCACTTTCCTGAAAGGTTTGGTCTTGGATACTCGTTCATCATGTGATGAAACTTGAACCCAGAGAAGTGAGGACAAGGCAGGGAAAGGCACAATAAATAGGGTACAGAGAAAAGTAGAATAATTGCTGAAATTTTCAGAAGGTTCCAAGGTGGGTATAGCTAACACAGAGAAGGTGGCATATTACAAGATATTTTTAAAAAAACTTGCCAAATTGGCAGTTACTAGGACTGTGAATTAATCCCTTGGTACATTGCAATTTATCGCTGTACCCCTGTTAAATGGGTTGGTTCACAGGGTCAAAAATGGGCAAGTCTGGGATTGGTTGAGCAAGTGGCAAATCCCCAGGAGAGACTGAGAGAGCCAGATGCTCCAGGAGCAGTCTGGCCCATTACATTTAAGTCCCTATATTGGAAGATCCACAATTTCCCAGTGTTGGGCTCCTATGGTAATTCAATATTTATACCTGTCAATGTTTTTGCATTAAATTGGCTGCAGCAAGCAGATGAGTATTGAGAGTCCTGAATTCACCAGCTCTAATACCTTAAAGTTGTTTTGAAACTTTTCCTATCCCCTTTCCCACCTGGTTCCATTTACCCGTCATTCTTCTCTTATCTGCTCCCTCCTATCACCTACCAGCCTCTTGTCTCAATGCTCCATCTGCAACCCCCCCCCCCACCACCACCACTGCCTATCGCCTACTACCTTCTGTCTCACCACCTGCTCTTGCTTCTATATACTAGATACCTTCTCTATACACTCTCAGTCCTAATGCAGGGTCTCAACCTGAAACGTCGACTGTCCCTCTGCCTCCACAGCAGCTGCTTGTCCTGCTGAGTTGTTCTGGCAAATAATCTTTTGCCTCGTATTCCAGCGTCTGCCGCTGCGTGTCCCTCCATTGGAAATAATCCTCTGTTTGGCTTTGTCAGGACTCCTGAAGGAAAGGGAGACCCGGAGGGAATGAATGTTTTGAGTGGGTTGGGCAAATTGGACAGTGATTTTCATGTATATGAGAAGTCAAATCTGTAGGCCCAAAGGAACAACTACCAGTAAGTCCGAAGAGAAATTTTACTCAGCATGATTGGAATTTGGAACTTACTAGATGAGACAATTGGCTGCTTTTCAAAAAATATATATTTCCCTTTACTTGGGTTTATGTACTGAATGATGCCAAAAGGAAAAAGGTGGAGGCACATGGTATAAACACCAGCTCATGCTAATTTGGCCTAATAACTCAATTTTCTACAGTATATAATTTTATCCCTTGTAACTGTTTCCAGTTTCTTTTGATTTTGTTGCAGACTGATCATTTTGCATCTATTTCCTTGACTTTGTTATTTTCCAGTAGATTTCATGTCATTTTCCTTAAGTACTTGTAAATGTCTTACTTAAGTGGGTTTGAAACAGGAGTGGGGTCCTAGAGTTTGACTGTGTTTGAGCTGGAAGGGACCCTTTAGCATTAGCTGGGCATTATAGTAACTGGCTAAACTCTCTAATTTGGCAGAAGTGTGGGGAAACAAAACAATAGAGATGGATTATGATGCTTGGCATTCTCTGGCCCTAAGCAGTTTGATTTAATGCTGGGTGTAATGTAGTCTTTATGCACTGCATTATGAAAGATGCTTGTTCCATGATCAGTTGCTGTTTGCGATTGCTGGTGTTCATTATTATAAAAGTAAAATGCATAAAATTAGGGTTTGTCTAGTTCCCACCATTGAACTTCTAGGTTGAGGCAAGCAACTCAATTTTCCATTTTTAAACAGTTTTTCTCAACTTGCAGAAATATCTTCAAATATTTTGTGCAATGAAAATTATCACTTTGAATTTGGACTAAATGATATTCCATTAACACTTAGACCTAACTTTTGATCTTATCCTGTCTGTCAAGCACCATTATCCTTTGTCATGTCTCCCATGCCTCTTTGGGATTATTCTCCATACCCACTTTCTCTGCATTTTAAACCTATAACTTTTTTCACATTCAGATTAAAGGTGATGAAATATTAAATATTTTCTCTCCATTGGTGTTGCCTGACTTGGGTATTCCTGGCTTTTTTTAACTTTTATTTTGAATTTTTGACATTCATTGTCTCTTAACATCTGCAAGTTGTGCTTTGGTGACATTGCTCAGGGATATGATGTCAGCAGCCACAATAACACAATGGCACCTAACTTGCCTCTAGACCTTCCCATTGTTTCAGTTACCAGTTTGTTTGTTCAAATTCAGGTTTTGGGTGAGTTGCAATTTGAAGAACAAAACCCATCTGTGGCAGTGCTCAGAAATTCCATAACCTTGCCTCAATCCCCTTCCAGCTATTGTCTCAGAATCACAAAAGGAGCCACTTCACCTTTTACACCTGTGTCGTCAGAAAAATGCAATCCATTTTATTCCCACATTCATCACCTGGTACAAATGGTACTTCATCTGCCTCGCTATCCTTTAAGGTTCAGAGTTCTTCACTATCCTTTGCTTGGAAAATTCTCTTCTCTTAAATTTTCTTGATTCCTTATGGTAACCATAGCTTTGACTTCTTAACAGAAGCCAAGAAATAGGTCCTTTCTATCCCTCTATCGAGGCCCCTCAATTTTATACACGAGTTGTATTTCCCCTGTCATATGGTAACCGGAACCACTTGTGGGATTTCAGACATTGTGTAACAGACTCTTACAGAGTTTTGCATTAGCTCCCTACTGGTGTTTTGTGTCTTGCCCAATAGATGAAGTTTCAATTGTGTGTTCTTAACTACCTTGTACACCAGCCCTAGTATGTTTGTGGATCTGTATTCAACTTGCTCTGTTTTTCTGCACTTGGTATCCCCGTTATAAATTTTATCACTATTTAGCAGACATGATTGATTTTGTAAAATCATCAGACCTAGTAGTGAGTTTCTGGCTCAACTGAGCTGCAACCTTGGCATCCTTATCCTGTTTGCCCTGAGTCTCCAATCCCATATCCCTATAATGCCATTTTTCTCTATTTAATATCTCTATGCAACTCCCAATTTGACCTTCATTTTATTGGCTTTCTAACTTCCAGGCAACCATTTCAGTATACTCCAGAGCAACTTCCTGTTCTCTCTGTATCTTGTATATTGGGACTTCAGTTCAAACATGCTGAAGTTTTGGCCCAAACAGAAATGGTTGGATCTGTCATGGCTGCCTTTGATTTGTGTATTGTTTGAAAATGCTGCTGAGTTCTAACTTCCTTTCTATGTGCTCAATGTGTTTGACGCTGAATTAAAACCCACTTCTGTCTCCATTTCTAAATGTCTGAATTTTCTGGGGTTTTTGTTTCTACAGTTCTATTTCTTCAAACTGTAGGCCTCTGAATTGTTCCTAAACCTATTTTTTTTTAAATTAGTTGTCCATGTTTACAAAGGTGCTGAGATTTTGTAGTTGGACAATCCATCTGCACTTAGTGTTAACCTACAAAAGTCTTCACTTCTGTTTTTTTTTCCTGGTATCAATTTGCATACCTAAATCATCAATCTTTGTTGGCGTTGCTACTTGGGGAGACCAGAACAAGTCCTGTCCACACTAAGAAAATGCTTGACAGCTGTCTATTTTAAATGTTTGACATTCAGATATACTTCCCAAGCTTATTAACTACTTAATTTACATTTAAAATATTTTTAAGCATATTTAAGTGAAACTTTTCACCTCTTTTAAAATGAGTAGAGATGCTGTTTTAGTGCCAGGTCTAACCTGGCGCAGATTGTTTGGGTAAGTGTAAGTGCTGGAGAATAGTCCAAGATCAAGTTTCAGTACTATTTCAAAACTTGTGTTTTTTGTTTAAAACAAAACTGGATTTGATTTATTGAGCTGAAAGCCTGTTTTATTTGGTATTTAGCAAAACTTCATGAATAATTTCTCATGCAAAATAAATTTAAAGAAATGGAATGTACATATTTGGAAAATATTATGTGTTTTGATTTGTCTTATGCAAATTTCCTCTCTGAAGAGATGGAGTTAACTTAAAACAGCATTTAAACCAAGCACAATGTGTGCTTTCTTCACAAAACATGTGGCATACCATGCGCTACAGGTGTTGGTATTTCTTTACTGTTTGTGTCTGTGTGGTGAAAGGAACATTTGCTGTCTGAAGACGTCATCTGAGCTTTAATGCAACCAGTTTGAAATTTGACAACCAGCCACGTATTGCCTGAAGTTCAGTTATGAATGATGTGACTTTTGGGAGCTAGTGATCTAAAATACCTTGCTTTGACCATGTTTCATCGCTGTACACATGGTTTGAGACTTTTGTGTGTAACTGTGTACATAGGATCAAAGTTCAAACAGTTCCATAAATGTAGTGCTGTTCAGGAATCCACTTTTCTCACTGTTTCCACAGGAGTTTTAATTGACAGAAAAGTGCAGTTGTTTTTTGTTTGCTGATCTGGTTGCTGTCCAACCACAATAATGACATTCAGCTTGGGAAATTTTTTTTCTAGGCAAATGTCACCTGATGCATTAGTTGCCACCACTGATTTGCAGTTTTTTAGGGAGGGAAGAAGTGGATGGATTTCTAAGGAATTTTTAATTGAAAATTAAATCCAAATATGTTGTAATCACTGGAAATTGGTTCCATCAATTGCAAAAAAAATCCAGCGGTGTTAAAATATCTCTGTAAATAAGAGGATATCAGAGACTAAATCAATGTTTCTTTACCCTCTAATGTTTCTGCCTATCAAACTGAGTAAAACATTGAAGTGTATGAAATCAGTAAATTATTGCCTCTTACTGAAACCCAGCATCCTATGAAGATGTGTATGAACATATCGTATACTTCAAGAGTCCACAGTGAGCTGCAGAAAGAATAAAGCTCACCGTCCATTTGGGCAGTGTTACAGAAATTTTATTTCACTGCAGGCAGAGCTTTATTTAGTGAAATCTTAGACTTCAACTCCAAGAATATATAAAAAAAACTTTCAAATACAGAATAGGAAGCAAAGTTGATATAAAGCTCTGGTTAGGTGTCATTAAGGATATTCTTTGTTATGATTTTGCAGTGCAGATTCATGTGGAGCTGAAGGGATTCAGTCGCAAGGATAGATCATATAAATTAGCTTGTAATGTGTATGGGGAAAATTAAAGTATTCATGCTTGACTTCTTCCAAAATGTGTTGATGTCAGAAATCCCTAATTAGAAAATTATTTGTGTAAATTAGCATTTCCTGATTATGACATCCCTATGGAATGCTCAGTTTTTAATATTTGACCGACCAACTCATTTTCATGACCCTGCTGTTGTTGAGTGTAGATAATTGTTATCTCCAAATCATCCAAAACAACACTTACGTGCAGACATTTCTTACGTTGAACTCTTGTACTATATAGCTGCTGGCTTCAGATTTTTGTTCGCTCTCAGAAAAGGAAGAACATTTCAAATCTTTTCATGGCCCAAAACACAAGCAGTCTTAAAATGTAGCTACTGTTATAGATTGGTTATAACGTGAAAGGAGGCTATTTGGGCCCATTATTGGTTCCCTCACAGAGCAACTCAGTAGTTCCACCTACCAACCTTGCAGGGTTTTTCCCCCACCATGTACTTATCCAGTTCCCTCTTTGAAGGTCACCATAGAACCTGCCTCCACCATATCTGCAGGCAACATGGAAGCCAATTTGTGAACAATTGCAAAAATAATAATAAAAATGTCCTTAGGAGCTATTCAAAATAATGCCATTGGATTCACCTGAGGCTGTGGGACTATGGCTCAATGTCCCACCTGAGAAATGGCCTTTCATGGTGTAGAAATCCCTTGCACTGAGCTGTCAGTCTAGATAATATTCTTAAAGTAGTGCTGGCAATGCTGTTTATATTGGCTGAGTTGAAAAATATTCACATGTAGGTGTCATATTAGTAACTAATTTCATGAATAAATTTGTTGTTGCATGCACATAAACAGAATTGTGCATTTCAGGTTTGGCTTTGATTTGGGAATTTCTGGTAATGGGATGGGCATGTAGTACAGTTGTGAAATTGTTATTTGGGTGTCTTACTAATAGTTGCCTTTTTAATCATTTTCAGGAAACCCAACGGTTACATGCAGAGCCAGTGCCTGGTATAAAGGCAGAAGCAGATGAATTCAATGCACGCTACTTTCATGTTGTTATAGCCGGTCCACAGGATTCCCCGTTTGAGGGTGGAACTTTTAAACTTGAACTATTTCTTCCAGAAGAATATCCAATGGCAGCTCCAAAAGTTCGCTTTATGACCAAAATATATCACCCAAATGTAGACAAACTGGGCAGAATTTGTTTAGATATTCTGAAAGGTAATCACACTTTCAGTTTTAATGTCCCATGACAAAAGCAACCTCTGAAGTTTTTAACAAGAGCTCTAATCCCATGGCTTGTAATGTTTTGATTTCGTAGATAAGTGGTCTCCAGCATTGCAGATTCGTACAGTACTGCTTTCAATCCAGGCGTTGTTAAGTGCTCCAAATCCAGATGATCCATTAGCAAATGATGTAGCTGAGCAGTGGAAAAGCAATGAAGCCCAAGCCATAGAGACAGGTACCTGTGTTATTTGATATTTTACTGGTTGAGAAAAGGTCTAGAAATCGGGAAAAGTTGAACAACCATCTGTGATATGTCATCTGAATTTTTGTCTATGGCATCCGGTCTTGAATGCAAGTAGCAATCACAATAAGATAAAATGAATTGACAGCAACGTAGGAATATGATTGAATAGTAGTT
>JARFYF010000051.1:39398264-39408559 GCA_030265395.1 Rhina ancylostomus | reverse complement strand
TCCATTCCCCCCCGTCCTTTCCCCCCCCCCCCCAACTACACCTCCAATTCCTTTGGCACCATCTGAAACCTCTCTACCTCCTTCTCCATCCTTGCCATAAGAACGCTTCGGGAAGTGTGTCAGGAGCTTCCATTTGCCAGGAATGATGGAGCTTGGTTGTGCGCAGAGGTTGGGTCGTTCTCTGAAGCAGAGAAAGTGAAGTCCCAACTGTTGAGAGGTTTTAGTAGAACAAGTGAGGGAGAACTATTGGTTCTACCTGTGGTGAGTTAGTCAGTAACCAGCCAACTGGGCTTAATGTTGACGGAAGAGCTGGTGAGGATGTGAAAACTGGTGGAGTTGACTGATCTGGCATTTGCTATCTGAAAGTGCTGGAAATGTCCCATTGCTGGTGTGGCTCAGTCCTGGATAGCATTCCCATGCAGTGTGTTTTTGTTTATTAAGTGAGCTATGGTAATCTAAGTGCTTGGTAACGACAGCATTCTGCTGTAATTGATAGCCCATCTTTAAAAAAATGTTTTTATTTAATATAAAAATTAAAGTTCTTGGAGCATACTGTCCTATTTTAATTCCCTGTGTTTTTGTAAATATCCTCAAATATTTACCTTAAAATTTTCTTCATTACTGGGGAGACTAAATTTACCATATTAGAAATGATGGTGCTGGAGAAGTGACATGGCAAAATCACAGGCCACAGCATGACAGGGAAAATGGCTGTGGATGAAAGTAGTGGGGATAGTTGCTTTTCTAAACCAAAGGGAAAGTGGTATTCCCCAGGTTTACTTGGACCACTACACAAAGTGCTGGAGGAACTCAGCAGGTCAGGCAGCATCTATGGAGGGACAGTCAACATCAACTGTCCATTTCTCTTTTTGACTGTTGCTGCCTTTGATATAAATACCTGCCCTTAGGAAATACCCGAACTTGGAAAGGCTTGATTTTGTAACGTTTTCTTGGGGAATCAGATGTGAGGGAGAGAAGAGTGGCTCCCATTCTGAACCTGCCACTCTGGTGAAAAACCTGCTGCTCAGTGACAGCAATGGGATGCAGGATGCCCTGGGAAAATTATCCTTCTGATTCCCTCCCTTCAAAATAAACCCAACGAAATAATCTTGGTGCTGGAAACGTGGTTAATGGACTTTCAAAAGGAAGTTGATAGAGTACCATCGGAGAACTTATCACCAAAAATTAAAGGCTTTGTGATGAAATGTGATCGTGGCAGAAGATAGAAAACACAACAGATGTGTGCGGAGAAATTCTTTAACTTGGCAGGAAGGATTTATGCAATGGCCCCTATTTTAAATGCAGGGCATACGTTTTGAAAGATTGACAAACTCAAATGCAATAAACTGAGGCATTTCAGATAAAATAGGCAAATTTGAACATAGAACTACAAGGTGATATTTTATTTGGAAGAATGTGATATGCACAAGAATAGAATATTGGCTTTGCTTTCCTAAAGGATGTTCTCTAATCCACTGTGAATTTTTTGCATCTATTTTTATTTACGATAACCTGTTATTTAGTTCACAATGTTCTCCCCTCCCCAAGCTGAAATAATTAGCTTGGTTTGTTAATGCCTCCAGCTGTTTTTCTCCGCTGGCTTTCCTCAATGGGATCCAGAATCCCTTTCTGAGTTTTGCTCCTTGCTAACTTGGAGCAGGACCCAAAATCTAATCAGGCTCCTGGTGACAGGGCTAACAATTGATTTGTGGCTAGTTCCAGCTGCCACGCATCCACGGGCTAGATGGCCCTGCACCTAGCTGCCTATAACCCTGGACAGTCTCTTCCTCCTCGTGCAGCTTCTGGATGTGGAGGGATGGATGAGCTGAACCCCTGCACCTGAAGGCATCAGACCTCCGGGGCTCCTTCCAGGAGCACCCTGGTGACTGGCCAACTGTCAAAAGGATTTTTAATGTTAAATATTCTCAGATAATTATTTAAATCTGTTGACTACCTTTATTATTTATTTTAAAATATTAAACTCAAACACATAATTAAAAACATCAAGCACTTACTGCACATAGCTTATCCCACATTCAGAGGGATGGGCTTGCCATTTTAATGGCTGGTATAAAGTATCTCAGAATAGAAAAGGGGGAGCAGGTAAATGTGATGTATTTGGAATTTCTGAAGCCTTTTGATAGGGTGCTACACCAAAGGTTATAAAACAAAATTTAGATAACATTAGATCAGGGATGATACACTGAAAAAACAGAAAAGTCTGGAAATACTCACAAGGTCAGGCTGCATCTGCGGGAAGAGAAACAGTTAACATTTCACGGTAGGTTATACACTGGTGTGCATTGAGGATCAGTTAATGGTCAGATAACAGTAGGAATGAATGGGCCTTTTTTATAGTAGGGAGGCAGTGACCAGTGGGTGCCACAGAGATCAGTGTCAGCGCTCAGCTGTTCAAAATCTATTTCAATGATTTGGATGAGGGCCATTGATGGTACAAACATTGATTAGTATGGGTTCTGAGGAAGATGCAGGTAGGTTTTCGGGGTTTGTGTTGGTGCAGAGCAAGAGAATCACACCGTGTGTTGTCAGTCAAATTGAAATGTCTTTATTCGATTGAGCTGGGGGAGGGAGGGAGCCCCTCACCTTACTGGTGCAGCCCACACACCCTCTCTATTGGACAGACCGATCATCTTCACCATTGTACAGACGTTCAGTTATCACTTCTTGACCAACCCAAGCTGAGAAAGCATGTGATCAGTTGCTTCTGACATCAGCCTCCCTGCATGATCATCATGTGCCTTACAGACCCCCTGCCTTTCATAAGGAGAGCCGATGGCTCTGGGCCTGTACTCGATGGAGTTCAGAAGGATGAGGGGGGATCTCATTGACACCCACCAGATACTGAAAGGCCTGGATAGAGCGGATGTGGAGAGGATGCTTCCCTTAGTGGGAGAGTCCAGGATCCGAGGGCACAGCCTCAGAATATAGGGATGCCCTTTCAGAACAGATGGGGAAGAATTTCTTCAGCCAGAGGGTGGTGAGTCGGCGGAATTCGTTGCCACAGACGGCTGTGGAGGGCAGGTCATTGGGCGTATTTAAGGCAGAAACGGATAGATAGGTTCTTGGTTGGTAATGGTTATGGGGAGAAGGTGGGAGAATGGAGTTGAAAAATCAGCCAATTGAATGGTGTCAGACTCGATGGGATGAATGGCCTAATCCTGCTCCTATATCTTATGGTCTTATGGTCTATAACTAAAGCAGCCCTTTGTTAAGGCCTTGGTTACCATGGTGATAGTACCAGAAGCAGGCCTGTTATCTCAAGTACCACATTCCTACAGAAGCTTTCTATAGCTTTATTCTTGTGCTCTGCCCCCAACACCTGCGTTTATTTGAGCCAACAGGTCATATTTCCTTCCAATACATTGGGACTACATACTCAATCTGTGACCTGGTTACCATAGCGACAGCCTTGGGATCTACTCTGGAGTTATCCCTGCTGTCAAGAGACGCCTGGAATTAGCTCTAAATGCATTAACTTTGAGACTGCTAAGGTTAACTTGAAGGGGTTATAGTTTCCTTCAGCTGACACACCTAGTGCTGCCTGGAAGATTAAACAGGGTTCAGAAACCGCCACGTGGTTTGTCCACAGTGGTCTTTAGCATCTGGGCTTTGATAAGTAAAGGGAGGGGTAATGCAGTAGGTCTGTGGGAGTATCTCAACACTGACTTCTGGTACACTGGTGTGTACATTTCCATGGATGGTGAATCCCTTTTTACACTTATTATTCATCGTTTATTATTGAGGGTAAAGCACATGGGGCAGTGTTAAAGTACATATGTGTCTTCACAAGAAAGAGGGAACTTTTAAAGTAACAGTGAGAGAGGGTGATAGTTGGACTTAAAGTTTGTAAATCACCATGATTGGACGGGTGCACCCTAGGAAAGTACAGGAAGAAATCGCCAGAATCCTCCAATGCTCTTTGGATACAGGGGGTGGTGCCAGAGGACTGGAGAGCAGCAAAAGTTACTCCCTTGTTCATAAAAGGAAGTTAGGGTAAGCCCGACTACAGACCAGCTCAATTCAACCCGGCTGGTGGGGAAGCTTTTAGAAACAGTGATCTGGGACAGGATTAATAGTCAGTGGAGGAAAATGGATTAATTACAGCAAACTAGTGTGGATCTATAAAAGGCAAACTGCATTTATCCAATTCGATAGAAATTTTTCATAATGAGTTGAGGGTAATGCAGCTGCCAAACTTTCTGAAAACTTTTGATAAGGTGCCACATGACAGGTTTGTTAGTAGTGTTGAAGCACATGTCATAAAAGGGACATCAAGAGCATGGATACAAAGTTAAAGCAACAGATAACAGAGACTCATGGTGAATGGTTGTTTTTTCGGATCCGGAGATGAATAGTGTTCCCCAGAGAATGTTCCCCTGTATCTTACACAGTGCAAGTAGATAGAGGGTAATGGTAAAGAGTTGTGTTAGTGACTGTTACCGGTGATGTTACTCAGGAAGCGGTGCTGGGACATTTGCTGTTTGTGATACACATTAATAATTTGGGTGTAGATGTAGAAGGTGTGATCAGTAAGTTCACAGAAGACAAATATTGGCAGAGTTATGGATGATGTGGAGGGTAGTCCTTGGCTACAGATGGATATTGACGGGTTGGTGAAGTGGGCTGATAAATGGCAGGACGAGTTCAATCCAGATAAATGAGAGTTGACACATTTTGGGAATACTGATGTTGCTAGGATACAGGTTAGTGTCTTAGGAAGCATTGATGTACAGTGACCTTGTTCAGGCAGTGTAGGTAGAGAATGTGGCACACAGGAACTGGCCATATTGATTCATCAGGATGTTGAGCGTTTTAGTAGTGAGGAGAGACTGGACAGGCAAGGTCATTTTTCCTCTGGAGTGAAAAGGGGATATGATTGAGCTACATAAAATTATGAGTACAGCTCGGGTACTTTTCTCCACACGAGGCAGACTAAACTGGAGGGGGCAGGGCGGTTAGTGCGACAGCGTCAAGAACATGGAAACAGGTCCTTCCGCCCATGAAGTTTGCACCAGCCACCAGGAACCCACTTGCACAAGTTCCATTCTCCCCATGTTCCCATCAACTCCCCCCAGCTTCTACACTCACCTACGCACTGGGGGTAATTTACAGCAGCCAGTTAACCTACCAACCTGCACGTCCTTGGGATGTGGGACGAAACGGGAGCACCCGGGGGCAGAATGTCCAAACTCTGCGCGGGCAGCACTAAGGGTTGATATCGGAGCTGGACTGCTGGAGCCGAGGCAGTGGCTCTGCTGGCTGTACCTGTGTACTGCCCCAAAGGTTGGTCCATTTTTACCTGTTTGGATGGGTGGTGGCAGTCTCAGAGTGGGGACAGGGGAGCTGTGGGGTGGAAAATAAACCAGACAATTCAATTTCTTTGGATTATCATGTGGAGAATGAAACAAAATGAACGCCTTTTATCAGAAAGTTACTAAAGGAAGTGTATCACATTGCAGTTTCACCCTGGTGTCTGTGGTGGCACTGTCGTAGCTCCATGGGGGTGAAGCAATCTCGGGCCAACTTAATGCAAGTAGCTTCCTGCTATTATGTCATCCAAAGCTACTGCAGCTGGAGCAGGTGTTTCAGTTCCCCCTTTTTAGGATTTGTCCAGTCAAGCATTGCCAACGTCACTGGCAATGTCCATCCCTGAATGCCTCCTCTGTTTGGGGCAGTTAAAGAGTAACCACAGTGGTGGGGTCTGAGAGTCACAAATGGGCCACCGTACAGGCAAGAACAGCAGATTTCATTCCCTGAAGGATGCACGTGAACACTTATGCCAGACTTGTTCCATCACCCTGTCATTTAATCTCTCCCACCTTCCACACTAGAGATTTCCTTGTTCTTTCATTCCCTCTGTGCTCCCTCTACACAACTTCTACCACTAATTCCAGTTCTAACAAGAGGTCTTAACACTGCCCTCCCCTGAAACTCTGCAATCTGCCAAGAATAGCCATGCTTTTCCTTCATTAAAAGATCAATTTTGTTTTGGTGCTTTTACTGCCACAGCCCAGCTGCTGGTAGCAGCAGCTGTGTTCTCTGTCTGCTCTGTTTTTTTAAAAAAAAATGCATCCTGCAAAAAGACTGAAGTTGGAACCCAAGTGGATCCTGTGCCAATTGAACCCAATATAAACCCACAATTTCCATTTAAAAGCTGATCAAAGGTGTCTGTAATGATTCTTGCTGCTCAGCATGAAGTCACTCAAGTCTTCACTGAGTTAATCTGTTGCAGATGCATTTCTCCACCAAGTGTTAGAAAGAGTGATAATCACGAGCCCCTATGAAGAAAGTTTGATGTACACAGTGAGGACACATTATGCTGGGCAGCATTTCTATCTTGCTAAATCAAGAAGATTCAGAACAGATTTGGCAGTTGAAAACTGGACATCTGCAAGATGTTTTGCATCACAAGCAGATTTGTACTCCACCACCATCTGTAGCTTCTTGGCCCGATATAATCCTCTCTCGACCTTCACCATGGCTCCAGGGGACCAACCTTAACTCAGTGGGTGTTGACACACTAATCAGCAGCACAAAGCACATTGGAAATGTGATGCCAGTTTGGTAAAGCTGCACACAATTCAGAGGCTCAGGACATATNNNNGGTTGTTGTTTATAGGGTCATAAATGGGAAGCCTACTGAGGGTCACAGGGCTCAGATCTATCTGCAAGCAGCAACTCTGGACCAATATGCTCAGCAGACTCATGGCCATCTTGGACAAAGCTGTGAATGGGATGGTTTATAAAAAGGGTTGGTGTTGTAGTCAATGATGGAAACATGTAACTGTACATTCAATCAATTCCTTCCAAATGCTCCCCCTCAGATCTTCAGCTATTCAAACTCCTCATACTTGTTCATCTAGATTTCACTTTCAGGAAAGTCAAACTATGAACAGAAACAAGTGACAGAATGTGCATTGTTCAAAATTCGATTTTATTCAAGACTATTAGTCTCATTAAGAAAATGATTTTTTTAAAATCAAATACAGTAGACTCTCTCAAATGGTGTCTTTGGGACCGTACAGAAAGATTGTAAGGTGATGGGTTTCTATAACAGAGGTAGAAATCAATCAATAGCGAGGCACTGCAATGAAATGAAGCAATATTGAAAACTCAAAACCTGCAGGCTGAGAGTGGATAAGGCAGATTCATTCCCAGAAGTATTTTGGCTACTGCTTTCAGTCACAATATCATAATTAAAATGCTTGTTAACCACAGTGGGGATAGAAAAGAGAGAGAATGGAACATTTCCATTCATACAAATCAGGACACTGCTACAAATTATTAAATCTCTGAATCAACATTCAAATAGAGAATGACAGATTGAGTCAGGCTGTGCACTAGCCATAGGACAATTCTGTACTATGGCCCTTTACTTCATTGGAAGTTGCCCGCATCCATTTCATACAGGACTCCTGTAACCAGAATAGCAGGTTAGTTGGGTCCAGATTACGATAATCCATAAGAGACAATTGCAAATCTACAGCATCTTGCTCCTCCACATGAAAAAAAGTCTCCCTAGCAACTGCTGGAAGAGGAAATAAACTATTCCCAAATCCTGCCAAGCCATCCTAGCCAATCTTAGTCCAATTGGCAAATCTAGAGTCTCCGGGAGTGCTACTTCATATAAAACAGACCACCACCCTTTTCAAATCAGCAAGGTACAAACACTTCAAATAAAAACTTGCAAGCATATAAAATTAAACAGACACATGAAAGGGAATTGAAGTGTTCAGAATAGCAATATTTTGGAGGAACTTCAAATTTTGCACAGGCAATAATTAGGTTCCATTCATCTTTCGAAGCATCCTCCACATAATAGATCAGCAGTTCGTTCAATCAAGGAGCCGAGTACAAGCTGCGCTTCAAGAGCAAGCAGCAACTTTGGTCAAGTGTGGCGATTTTGGTAAAGGGACAATGGGTTTGTGGAGCATGTGAACAAAAGAAAACAAAAGAATAAGCAGGAGGAAAAATTTAAAAAAAATCTACGCATTGCAAGAGAAAACGGTGCATAAAGTGGAAAAGTTACAAATTTGATACAAAAGCCGAACTAGCTGCTTTTTAAAAAAAAAATTAGTAATAGATTTGAGAGATTTACATAACAAACAATAGCTGGGGACATTCATGTTTTCAACTGCAGTTCAGTGAGGCCTGGAAATGAAAGTCTATTGCTGCATCAGATCAAGTTGAATTCAAGGATACAAGAGCATTACTTAATGATTTTGGTAGTTTTTGGGGGGGGGGGGGGGGGCCGCGAGAAATGGACTTCCAAATCAGTTATCCAAATAGTTCAAAATGGGCAATTCATTTCTCAAGGCTTTCATTTTGAAATTGAGTGTTGAGCAATCACTTAGTGGATATTTCAGTGTTTCTTCTGAGCATTTCTCAGAACTTAATGGAAAACATTCATCAGCTACCACATTACCATTGTAAAGCACCAATGGAGAAAGTAATTTTCACATCTGTGGCTTGTATGCATATTAAAATTGAAACAGGATTAAAGATACTCTCCTGTGCAATCTTAAAACATTTAGTAGCCTGAAAGGCACGTCTAACAAAATGATGCTAACGTAAATCAATGTATGGCTTTGGTTTTCAACACTATTTTACATATAAAAAGTATATCAACACTGCAAGTGTTCATGCAAAAGTATTTATACATATACAATCTAAACTAGAGCACTCCGCTTTCAAAAGCAGAATGCATTTTGTTAACTGACTGCAAGAGCAGCAAGGCCACGTCAATGTCCATTTCATCGGAGGTCAGATGGCATCCCTGAAGGCTGGGAGGAGGTCACGTACAAAGTCGCTGTGTCACCTGAAAGGGTGGAGACAACGGAGTTTCCGTTCGTGCTTGGGCAAGCCAGCTTCAGCTTTTCCAAATACTCCGCATGTACTGGTTTGTGACACTGCAAAACCTTAACAGCATCTTCAACCTTAAACCATTCCCGTTTCCTTCCTGTAGGGATGGGAGAAAAGATTACTAACAATTACGTTTGCATTGACGCTGCTAATGTTACCGGTGATAACACAAGGACTTACAAAATAGTTAACAAGGCACCACACAATCACTTCTTCACAAAACTGAAGCTTAAACTTTGGTACACATCTTAGGAAAGACTTAGAGGGACATGGGCTAAATGAGTTATCATCACCAACTTAGGTGATGTGAAAGTTGTTGTCTTGTGGCAGCAGTACAAGGCAAAGACAAAATTATAAATTTAAAAGAAGAGTGCAGAAAGAAAAAAAAGGAACAAGGTAGTGCTCATGGACAGTTCGGAAGACTGATGGCAGAGGGGAAAAACCTGTTCCCAAGTCGAGTGTGGGTCTTCAGGCTCCTGTACCTCCTCCCTGATGGTAGTAATGAGAAGAGGGCATGTTCTGGGTGGTGAGGCTCCCTAGTGATGGATGCCGCCTTCTTGAGGATGTCCTCAATGGTGGGGAGTGTTGTGCCTGTGAGGGCTGAGTCTACAACCCTCTTGCAATCCTGTGCACATTGGAGCCTCCATCCCAGGCTGCGATGCAAACAGTCAGGATGCTCTCCACTGTACATTTATTAGAAATTTGCAAGAGTCTTTGGTAACGCACTGAATCTCCTCAAACTCCTAATGAGGTAGAGCCACTGGTGTGCCTTCTTCGTAATTACATCAATGTATTGGGCCCAGGATGCTAACACCCAGGAACTTGAAGCTGCCTTTCCACCACTGACCCCTCAATGAGACTCAATGAACATGGGACTAGCTTAAATAAGCATCTTGATTGCCAAGGGCCAGTTGGATTGAAGGGCCTGTTCCGCTGCTGTATGTAACTGTGGAGGCACAGTTACAGAAGTGGGCAAGGGCAAATAGTTTTCCCACATTAGAGGGAGGGATGAATCCTTGCACCACTGTTTTAATTATACAATACCACCCCATTTTTTAGCTGCAAGGGCATTTATTTCAATGTTTGCAGATTAAAAACTTGAAAATGTAAACAATAAGATTTGAGGAGGAAATGAACTGGTTGGACCCACCACAGATGAAATTTAATTCAGGGAAGCGTAAAGTCACACATTCAGTAAGAAAACACCTTTGAAATGATGAAACTTGCAGGATCTCAAACATTCCTCTGTTCAAGAACAGAAGGCCCTCCATCTGTATTTGCCACTTTCTACACTGGGTAGGAGTCTCAACATACAGGTATGACAGCAGGCTTCCAGAATCCACATAATCAGGATCTCAGGCTGGCCATAACCAAGTTAAATTGTGTTACCTGGGTCTAGGTGAGTATTAACT
>JARFYF010000051.1:39353235-39365417 GCA_030265395.1 Rhina ancylostomus | reverse complement strand
ATCTTTACTTTCTTAGAAGGTTAAAGAGGTTTGGCATGTCACTGAACATTCCAACATTTACAGATGTACTGTTGAAAGTACCCGACTGGTTGCATCACTGTCTGGTACGGCAATTCATATGCACAGGAATGAAAGAAGCTGCAGAGAATAGCGGACTCAGCCCAATACATCACGGACACATCCCTCCCCACCACCAGTAGTATCTGAGAGGCACTGCCTCAAGCAGGCAACATCTATCAAAGATCCCCACCATCCAGGCCATACCACCTTCTCCCACACCACCAGGTTCGAGAACAGCTGCTTCCCCTCAGCCATTCGATTCTCGAACCAACCGGCACAACCCTAATCACTACCTCAGTGCAACACTATGACCACCTTACACTACAAAAGACTGTTCTAATTGTGTTCCCCCAATTTATGTTTGTATTTCTTGCAAATGCTGCTTATAGGATGCCATGTGCCTGTGATGATGCTGCAGGTAGGTTTTTCATTGCACCTGTGCATACATGTACTTCTGCACATGACAAAAACTCAATTTTGACTTGGTGTTTCAATTACTTATAATCACATCTGACTTAATCTACAGAGCGAATCCAAATCCCTAAAAATCAATTGAATCATTTAAGGGCTGACTGAGGTTTGTAGCTTGAGAGGACATAGCACAAGCTTCAAATTTAACTTGGCTGAGACAAATCATTATGTGGTCAGTCCATGTGCCTCAGTTTCTGGTTAGTCACTTGACTTCCTTGCATTTTCATCTGAATACATTGCACCTCAACGCTTTTTCAGATGATGCAGAACAATTAAAGCAAAGCATTTTGTGATTACACCACTATTGCTTTAAAACTAACTTTTATTGTAACTTGAATTTATCAAAATTGGGTATTGCATACTCAGAACCTGTAGCTTGCAGGTTCATAACAAGGAGTTTTTTTTTAATCCATTTCAGACTGCCATCCTAAGCATTTGAAACCAGGAAATAAATATCAGTCTGGTTCACCATTCTGCTCCTGGCATTTCTCTTTTGCAAATTAATTGGAGGAATTTTTTTTTAAAAAAAGGTTAGAAGAAAACAAGTAGGAAGTTATAGTTCTTCCGATGAAGCAAAAGCTAATTAATAAAGACACATGAAATTTGGAGCATTATTTAAACCTGTTTAAACACATTTTGTCCATATTACAAAAATTCAAAACAATAACCATGAAAAATAACGAAATTCTTAATGCACAAAACACCATGCAGCCTGCAGACAATATTACCATCTTCCCCCACCCCCTCCCCCCAATTAAGGCACTACATCTTTCCGAGAGGATGGTTTTAACAGACATATAAATGATTACATCTACTCAGAGTCCATTCTCAATAAGGAATTAAAATGGCTTTTTAATAGCCAGTGCATCACCATGGAGTCCTGGCACAATAACCAACCTTGCAGAAATCAACATTTTGAGATGGGAACCTGGATTAACCACTGACCTCTAAGTCACCAATTATAAAGTACATTCTATCCTCTTGGCCATATAACTTGGAGTTTGGAGAGAAGGACCATGTGCCTTCCTCATTTGGTAACACCCTAGACAATTCTAACAGCTTCCCCCTCTTTCCCCCACCCCCTCAAACATCTATTCAACAAAAAAAAAATCACAACTTTCAACCTTTAAGTCACTTCAAAAAGACCTTATTTTCAATTCCATGCAGCGAAAAAAAACTGCTGGAGGAACTCAGCAGGTCAGGCAGCATCTGTAAGGGGGAAATACAGTCAACATTTCAGGTTGCTTTTTGCTCCAGATTTCAGCATCTTCAGTCTTGTGTTGCCATTTTCATACCTTTTTTATTTAAATAAAAGTAAAAGTACATGTGAAGAGCAAGGAATGCATTTCTAGTCTGTACAACTGGAACCAAACTAGAGAAGCAAGCTTGTACACTGAACTACAGTGCACTGAATAAAATAATTAAACCCAATTGCTAACATTTGTAATTGGCATCACGACAAACAAAGCTCACAGACATAAAATTAGGGATTCTACTTCACAAAATTTTGATCGAGCACAAAGGGATTTATGTTGTCAATACAAAATTGTGCAGATGATTTGGCTATTCAGTTTTGCATAATATTACAGATCAAATAGATCAGATCATAAACCATATATTGATCAAAGGTATCCAACGGCACCTGTTGAACTTGAAACTAAGAGATAAGCATGTAAACATTTAGAAAAGAGGCTACAACCAATTGTTTACGGGTGGTGGTGGTGGTGAAGGTATATGGATCTAACGAAGCTCAGTGTAGTAAAGGTCACTTAATATATTGCATGATGAGATGTGCTCCACCCTATAATCGAGGCACTGACCTTAAATTACTTGTGGGAAGTGACTCATCCATAACCCCTAATCAAATTTCCCTTTTAGACAAGCTTCTTTCTGTAAACAGATAAAATTACTTCTGAACCTGTAATCTGGGTGCAGCAAAGATTACAGATTGAAAAACTTTCAAGAGACAAAAAAAAAGTCTTTGAAACCAATTGCAATTAATTTTACATGATTGGAATGAAATAGAATTTAAACTTTAGCCAAGCTTAATATTTTCCATTTACAGCTGGGATTGAGTCATACACTAATGATTGAAACAATACAGTTGTTCTACATCCAAGAGAATTGTAATCCAGTTAAGAACATTCAAAATGATAGAAGGATAGCTACCTCCTTGAAAATGAAAATAGTCAATTTGCACCAAAATTCATTATACTATCTAATGCAAGTGAACCCTCCCCAGCTGGATCTAGCTCCAATGGGACCATCTGAACATCTTTGCATTTTGTTATATCCAGAGTTAATTTTTTTAAAAAAATGCAGTGTACTGGTATTTCCCTGGGGCTGATGTGTCCCTGGATGTTTTCAAACAGTCCTGAGTATAGCTAGGATATTTTGAAGCTTCCTATCCCACTGACTACCTTACAACTGTTTCATAAACAATGGAAAAAAACGTGTAGTTTCTCATCAATTGTGATGCCCAGTGTTTTTCATCATCAACCCTAATCTACCTACTTTGGTAGTGACAAAAGTTCAACTTGTAACTGCTGCTGTTGATCCATTAGTTTATAAAAGATGCACTTCTGGACTATTGTGTACCAATAAGTTGCATATATTAAATAATGCTATAGTGAGAAAGATTGGGGGAAATACTTGGCTTGTGATTTCAAAACTGCACAAGATTCAATTGTAATACAAATCATAACATTACTAACCCTCAAGACACAAGGAAATTATATTGCTCAGTGTACCATGAAACAAAATAGAATACAAACTCATTTATCTATCATCCATAAATTCAGTTGCAAGTGACAGCATTCTGCACCCTTCGTGACCAGGAGCCAAATGGTTGGTTACATGCTAACTGAAAATTTTTTTGAAGTGAACAAATGAAAGCATGCCTCTGGCAAGCTGCAGTTGCAGAGGAAGACAATCTGGAAAACTTCCAAATTTTAGTTTTGTATCAACATGACCAAGATCAAGGCAGCACTAACAAGATTACACTGGAATCTTGTTTCTGGCACAAAGTGCAGCAAAACTACATCATCACTTACAGTGGATTTGGGGCAATATATAGTTTACTACCTGACAATGAACAGCCCTGCTTTAGATCAATGCAATACAGCTCTAACAACTACTTTAACTTCATCATTCTGTAACTGGATAAAGATAGATTATCATCTTTATTATTAGTCATATGCACATCAAAACACATCTTTTGTGTAGTGTTCTGGGGGGCAGTCCTCAAGTGTCACCACACTTCTGGCGCCAACATAGCATGCCCACAACTTCCTAACCCTTACGTCTTTGGAATGTGGGAGGAAACCTGAGCACCCAGAGGAAACCCACACAGACATGGGGAGAACGTACAAACTCCTTATAGACAGTGGCCAGAATGGAACCCAGGTCACTAGTGCTGTAATAGTGTCATGCTAACTGCCGCACTACCATGCCTGCCCTGCACACATGGAGCTCCACACACCACTGTGGAATGCTTTAATTTACTCAAAGTTCAGCTTGCACCTGTTGCATTAAAACTATGATCAGTAATGACAGCAAGGCCACAGGATGTTTTTCCATTATAATGTGTATCCAACTGTTGCCTTCTGTAGTGCAAGATACAAACTCAAATTAAGGTCTTCAAAGTGAAGAAAGAAAGGGACTTATTAGCTAGAGAAGCTATTTTCTATGATCAGGGAATCAAGACTTCTAACACTTGCAGAATTAGTTGCAGACCATTTAGGTGGAATTTATCTTTACACAAAAAGGTCATGCAAATCCAGAACGAGGCTGAGACAGTTGGACCCTTTCTGAGTTCACTGATGGCCAGTGCCCTTAGGCTAAATTGTCCCAATCAATTGCTCAAAATTCTTTCTTTGTCCACTCCATAGTATTATACCCCACAATCTTTCAGGTTCAAGGAAAAGAATTATCCCATTCCTACACTGTGCTGAGGTCTCAACCCTTCTCACAACCACCGTACCCTGGGACACACACAAGTACGACCAGACAAGGACATCCTTCCACCTTTGATGATACACCACTGACTCAGAATCTCTGCCCTACCAGTACCATGTCCTCAGAACAAAATCTCCAGTCTCAGTCTAATAGACCTCCTCCCAATGCTCCTGGACCCAAGGGCCAAATGGCATGCTGGAAAACCTCAAAATCCCTACCAAATCCCAAACTACAATTTAATTATTGCCAAATGTTGTGGTTCAGTGTTGCTTATTGAGTACCTAGGAGCAGACCATTATATTTCCTGCACCTTGTGTTAAAAGGAATTGAATGAGTGGACAGAGGTCTGTATTATCAGCAGATTTCCAGCTTAAGCTTCCGTAGAAATAGGAAATGTGTCATTACATAATGGTCCAATCATCAAGTTACTGATAGTACTCCAGAAACCTAGACAAACAGTCCAAGGACCCCTACATGGCATTTATGGAATTTAAATTCAGTTAATAATTTGGCATTTTTAAAAATTGTAATGCTGACCACAAAACAACTGAATTGTTGTAAAACAACATCTGATTTATTAACATCCTTCCTACAGGGGAAGTAATCTACAGTCAGCCTGTTGTGTTCAACTAGAATCAGTCATGTGATTGACTCTTAAATGGCCTCTGAAATGTCCGAGCAAGCCATTCAGTCCAAGGGTAACTGGAGATGGACAAAGAATTGGCTCTTCCAGGAGCACCCAAACTTTGAGAAATTAGTAAATAGAGAATATTTACATAGAATCCATGAATGACTCATTGTAGAGCATCAGGCCCAAGCACATACATGCAGTTTATAACAATTGTATCTTTATGACTTCATGACAGAGGCCTCAGAATTGAATGTTCAAAAATTTGATATAAAGAGCACAATCATTCATTTCTCTTTGAATTATGTTGTCAGATCTTTCTAAATTTGTATGAAACTAATTTCCCATAACCAGGCTAAATCCTGCAGCCACCCCACCTGAGAGCCAGGTTAACTTGTTTATATTCTTAAAGCTGTGATGGTTCAATGAGTTGCATTCCTACTCTAGTCAGAAGGTTGGAAGTTCAAGTCTCATTCCAGATATATTAGAGTACAAAAACCCAGACTTATCCCAGTTATTGAGGACAGCATTGTGGAGGTGCCATCTTCTGCATCATACACTAAACTTAAAGACTATCTGCAAAAGACCCTATGCCACCATCTTTAATAGCAGGAAATTATCCTCCAGTCTCATGGTCAAAATCTATCCTTTAACTATAAGCAGGCCCTCTGGTCATGATCATATTGTTCATAGGAGCTTACTACAGGCAAAATGACTGCAATGTTTCCTCCAAAGTGAAAACATTCAAATGCAAGTCACTAGCTTAAAAACATTTTGGCACATCCAAAAATTGTGAAAAGTAATTGCAAATCTTAGTTCTGTCTGGAGCTGACTGCCAATTTTCATAAGCTGATTCAATTACTTTATACACGCATTCCCCCAATTTCTAGCAGGTTTCACCCATCACCGATTTGAAATGCAGTATTGTGTTTATCATCTGTCCCTCAAGTGTTGGCATAAATGGGCTTACCTTCCAATCCTGTTGCTCCAAGATCTATTAAGATCTGGAGACTTAAATTTGACTCCAACCTTCGCATGTCATTTTTAAACATTTCTCTAGATTCAGCTTCTGTATTGACATGTCTTATACCAACCTGAAGTGCCCCACACCCCATACAATGATCACAGATGCAGCAAATCACACTTTAATGAAACGATTAGCACTCTCACGCCCATTTATTCCTTCAGGATGTAGAGTGTTACCACCCGTCTACAAATCAACCCAGCTCCCCCACCTTTGCAGTCCTAATAAACTCTTCATCCAAGTTCATCATTTTTCTGCACTTAATCTACTGCTTACCTTGGCCTCAAGTTTTTTCTTAAAACCCTCAAATCAAATATAGGCCCTTACCAAAGCAAGACTACAGTTACCTCAGCCAATACAACTTCTCGAACAGATTCCACTATTGGTCTTAGTGATTACTAAGATCTTTCCCACTTAGTCAATTTATTATTCATTGCTCTGCAACAACCCTTGTACGAATCAAAAGTATGATTTAACTTGAAACACAGCAGTTTCAAATTTTATAGCCACAAAGTAAAAAATGCTCCCATACCATAAGGACACTATTTATAGCTCACTGCTTACAAAGCAAACAAGGGAGCAGTTGACTAGCTACGAGTTGGTTTCAGGAAACCATTTTGAATGTATTCAATAAAGTAATTTACCTTTCTGTTTATGCTTTTTTAAACCAATTTCTTTGAAGTTCCATTTCCCCATTACTACTTATTTGACCCTTACAGCCCCAGCTCAGGCAATTTACATATTACATCTTTTTAATTGTTGTTTAATTTACCCATTTACAAGCTACTGAAAGCCATCCCCTTCCACATCACTGAGCTTTTCATTTCCCCAACTCAATTTAATCTTATTAGTCTTCCATAAGGCCGTCAAATTTACCACATGCCATTTTTAATTCAGTTCTTGAAATCTTCTTCCTGGTTATGGGTCTGAAATTACACATTGGTTAGTCTGGGCAAGGATGGCCGATTTCCTCTCACGAGTGGCAGAATGAACTCAACGGCTTTTACAATATTCTAGTAGGCATAGTCATTGCAGCTACAACCAATTTTTATTCCAAAATAAACTATCCGTCATAAAAACAAACTATATACAACAATAAAACAGTGCAAACTTTTACATTCGTGTACAGATCAATCATTAGTTTACCACAGTTACAACCAAGTTAAAAATTATCAAGTGACTTTAAATTCTACAGCTGCCCCATGGCATAATCACACATCCATAGTCCAGACCACTTTATAACCACTATACCAGCCACTCTCTGCCACCCATTTTAAACCAGAAATTAACCTACCCATATGTCTTTGGAACGTGGGAGGAAACCGGAGCACCCGGAGGAAACCCACGCAGATACAGGAGAATGTACAAACTCCTTACAGGCAGCGGCAGGAATCAAACCCGGGTCGCTGGTGCTGTAATAGTGTCGTGCTAACCACTACGCTACCGTGCCACCCTAAGGAGATGAAAAAGTTCTTGGACGCAAAATGCATACAAATATATGGATTAGAAGCAGTATTCCACTCCCTCCGGGTCTGCCCCACCATTCCATAAGATCATGGCAATCTCATCATAGGCACAACATTACATTCAAGATAAGATCCAAAAGTCTTAGGCTGATGGTTGAATGAACTCATTGAGAAACTGACAAATCAAAGCACTTTGAAAGTTGTAGAAGAGATGTCAGACATGATTTAACCACTATATAGTAGCAAAGTTAAGGCAGAAAATCAGCATTGCTGAGCAGTTCACACAGCTTCTGTTGAAAAGTCAGAGCAAAAATCTTGAGCTGAATGCTTCTCTTCATAAGTATTGCCAGAGTTGAATAATATCAGCATTTCAGAATTCTGGCACCAAGTACTGTGCACTATTACTGCAGCAGGAGAGATCCTAAACCAGCAGCTATGCTTTTGTGGATTTGCATGGTTTTATTTTCTGTTGTTTGTCTATGGGTTTCCAGTATCTACTTGCATAAAATATTCTGCTATGTTTCCCTAATTAACCTCTGGGCCATCCAAGGGCAGAACAGTCGTTAATGAGGCAGGAACCTGGCAAGTATCCCTTATCCCACCAAATCTGTCAGAACCATTTCAGTGAAAGTGGGGAGTTGTATGAAAATGTTCAGGTCAACAGAATTTGATATTTGTAATGTGGTTTTGGGGGTCAGGTGGAGCAAGGCAAAAAATAATCAGTCCCCTGTGGTGTCACACATGGTCCTAGGCCAAGATGGTGCTAAGAATATTTGGACCAAGAAACTGATTTAATATGAAACCCATTTTCAATCTCATTGTAATACAGGAATAACATGGAGCTTTGGTTTCCCAGTAGCAAGGAACAAGGAGTTGGGACGTGCACAACCAAGTGTGTGTGGGTGTATGTGCAATTTTCACTACAAAAAGCTAGCTAAAGATTTATTTAACTGGAAGGATTAGGAAGACACAAACTTGACTACCTTAAACAATAAGCAAATTTATGTTAAGGCCAGGTCTGCTTTGTGATCATTTGCTCGGTACAGAGACTGCAAAGAACAAGGAGCAGGCCATGCAGCCTCTTGTGTTTGCCCTGTCACCCAACAAGACTGGCTGAGATTTTACTTCATTGTCACTTTCTTACACTAACCCAGTGTCTCACTATTCCCTTAATTCCTACTGAACTCTGGTGATTGAGGGAGTGGCAAATGGTTAGATGTGGGTGGTATGAGGGAAGGCAGTTGCCCAGCACCATGTCACTTACCAGCGAGGGAAAATTCTAAAATGGGATTTTTTTTACAACTTTACTGCTCATGCAATAACTGTCACTTTTCAGATTTCCAACTGCTTTCATTTTGTTCAGTGACAATGGGTAGAATCTGCTGCAAACATGCAACTCAAGACAGGTACTTCAGTTGATCCAGTTCAATGTGAAAATGTGCTGCTATTCGGTAGGCTGGATTGAAGTGGCATCTTGTCACCTAAGGCAGCAACTATGAACCAAGCTCAGCATATTGGTTGTTTATAGGTACCCTTTTCACAGGCAATGTTAAAAATGACCTTGGTACCACTTGAAACTGATTTTCAATTACTAAGTTGGCCTTTAATGAATATTAAAACAGTATCTACTTATTCAATCTGATCTTTCCCCCTTTTTGTATTTTATTGGGCATTAAGTGCACTATTCTAAATCCAGTTTGGTACTCCTTGCGAACAATTCTGTGACTTTTTTAAAAAAAGGCATGCCCAGCTGTTTTCCATGTGTATGCAGATCCAAATGCCCTTCAGACAGTGCCTCATCATTTTGACCTTTCATTACTAACAATGTGCAAAAGCTCATGGATATTAAAACAGGCAAGAGGAAACCAAGCAAGCTGCCTTTCTTTGCAATTCCTGTCACTCGAGCGTCTGTATGTGCATACTGCTCTTACAATTGCAGTTCTTGCGCACTTGCATGCTGCAGTCTCATCTCTGACAGACACATGGAGTTGATTTTATTCCAACTACAGGACTAAACAAAAAGTCATCCTGAGTAACAACTCAAACTTAAGCATTATGGCATATGGTTTTTATGGCTGTTGCCTCAGTGTTTGACAGAAAACGGCTCTGGTTGAATTTGGCATTTCACCAAAGCCTTGTGACGATCAAGTAACATTACTCAAGCTGCCTCTCGACATGCAACTCCCAAGAATACTGTAGCTATACACAACTTTGATATACAATAAAGAAGCTGGGCAGTGGATAAACCCAATTTAATGTGACTCATCACTAGTATTGCATGTCAAGATATCCAAGAACATGAACAGAAGCAGGAATTGGAGAATACAAAAGGCATCCCACCCTACTACATGCTGCAAAAAAGTTAGAAGATAGTAAACAGAGATGGAAAATGAAGAGATCAATGAAAATGGGAGGGAACAACATTCAGAAGCTCTTAAATAGAATGACTACAGGCAAATAAATAACAAAAAAAAACGATTTATAAACTGCACGAGCTGGATCTGCAAGAATCAAGATAGGGAATTGGAAGCAGTCCTGATAATAGAGTACCAGAATGTACTGCTCCTCAGCAACAAGGGATAAAGTTATTTGATTTACCTACCATCTACTCAGGGACATGCATCCAGGACATCCATGGGGAGTAATCACAGAATTCTTGGAAACAAATTTCCATCTTCGCACCAATCTATGATGTTATAGGGCAATACCTGCATGCTAAAATGGAACTGGACTTGAAACTTTTGGCAGCTCAAAACTGCATACCTAGGAGTCACTGTGGACTGCGGGCAGCAATGTACATCTCCAAAACTTGCAACCTCATGGTTCAGCCCATCGCTCACACCACCATTATGACCAAGCCAGCAGACTGTCCCTGGGCCCATGAGCAGGGCACTCCAGGAACAGTACAAGGATAAAAATGAGATGCCCACTTGGCAAAGTTGCAACATCAGACTGTTGTTTAGCTGCCATACAAATAGGATGCAATGCACAGATCTAAGCAATGCCATAAACAAGAGATCAAAGCTCTGCACTCCCACCACATCGAGCCACGAATAGCTACGGACAAGTGAACAGGTAACAGGAAGCAGCAGCCCCAAGAACATCCCCATCTCCAATGGTGAGATCCACCATGCAAGAACCAAAGGAACAGTTGCACCATATACAAACTGTAGTGCCCAACTGATGACCCATCTTGGCTTCCTCAAAATCTCCACCATCACAGGACCCAATCTTCACTCAGTCTGATTCACTCACCACGAGATTAAGAAATAGCTCAGAGCATTGGAGGCTACACCTGGGCTGTAGTTCCATGTTTGCTCTAGATCAAGTGACACCCTGAACCAAACTATTACTACAATGGCAGACACTCAACAATGTGGGAAGTTTCCAGGTATGTTGTGTTTATGAAAAGGTAGGACAAATCTACTCCATAAAATAATTATCACCCAGTCTATTCCCAATAAGCAAAGCGATGGAAGATACTGTTGACAGTGCTATCAAGCAGCACTTATTCACCTGCTCGTCAATACTCAGTTGGGAGTTTGCCAGGCTCCAAACCTTGTCACAGCCTTTATCTAACAGAGACCAAACAGCCAAATTCTAGATGTTAGAATGAAGTTAAGGCAGTATGACATCAAAAAGCCCAGGTAAGCCTCCTGGAGAAAAACACTCCTTTGAATGAAAGCATAGCTTGCACAAAAGATGGTGGTGATCATTGGAGGTTAATCATCCCAGCCCCAGGTCATCACTGCAGGAGTTCCTCTGGGTTTTGTCCAAGCCCACAATCTTCTTGTACTTCACTAATGACATTCCTTGCATCGCAAGGACAAAAGGTAGGATGTTTGCTGATAAATGCACAATAATCAATTTAATTTGCAGCTCCTTCAAAAATGAAGCAGTCTGTGATTACATGCAGCAAGGCCAAGGGCTGATGTGTGGCAGGTAACATTTGTGCAGCCAATGTATCAGTAATGACCATTTCCAACAAGAGTCTAACCATCCACTCTTGATATTTAATGGCACCACCATTACCAAGTCCCCACTATCACTTCATTACCAAGTCCCCACTATCACTTCCTGCATTGATCATGAAGGGAAATGGACAAACCACATAAATGGCAAGAATATAACAGCAGATCAGAGGCAAGTGATTCATCTTCTGACACTCCCAAGATCTTTTCATTGTCTACATGGCATGTCAGGCTAGGTAATGCACTGCTCTCTGATGTCTTGAACACCAGTTCTTCCAATGACCTCAGCCAAGACAAAGTAACACTTGTATATCATACCATTTGCCACCCAAAACATTAATTCCCTCCACCACTGGCACACTATGGTATTATCTACAAAAATGCACCCCACCCACCCTGGACATTCTCTCCTCCCCCGAACCATAAAAAATATCCAGGGCAGAGGGAAAAAAAGATACTAAAGCTTAAAGCACGTACCACCAGGCTCAAGGGCAGCTTCCATTCCACTGTTATAAGACTATTGAATGGTCCCCTTGTACAATAAGATGGACTCTTGACCTCAATCTACCTGGTCATGGTCTTGCACTTTATTGTCTGCCTGCACT
>JARFYF010000051.1:39067973-39079475 GCA_030265395.1 Rhina ancylostomus | reverse complement strand
TAGGAGTATGCTGTTACCATGTATAGTAATTGGTGTGCTACTAGACTATGAAAATTGAAAAACAAGAGCTGAAGTAGTAAATAGAAATGAATGGTAAATCGTCAAAAAAAGGAAACTGGATACAATACCTAAAGAAAAATTTACAGTTCTGTGAGGAAAAGGAGAGTGGGATGAGTTGATTGGGTACAGGTACAATAGGGCATTGGTAGTCTTTACACTACCGAAATATGCATTGGGCTGTGTGTGTTTCCTGGAGTGTTGGCATTCCATTTTGAAGATATTACAATTCCTGTATAAAATATGTTGTTCTATTTAATTTCCCTGTGTATCTCAGCCAGCAACATTAAGCAGCATGATGTCAACATCTGGTGACCAAAGGCTGCTAACAGTTGCTCCAAAGCAATTAATGGGTGCAACCAGGGTAAGTAAAAATAAATGTCCATTGAGACTTTTTTTTGCTGTGTACTGAATTGAAATGGAAAAATTAACAATGGAAACACGAGGATCTAGAGCCTGGAAGAGAGCCCTATATTTTGTTTGTAACTTGTAAACAGGCAATTTCCTGAGGAAGGATTATTGGAGTAAATTTAGACATGGGTGGGGATGCAAACCACATGAAAATGTTTAAATTACCTAATACATATGTCTAATATACAGTTCGAATGAACACAAAAATTGTAGTTGCTGAACAAGGCAATATTGTTGCCTGTCTTCTGTCCCTGTCAATTCCAATTTTGGGCCCAAATATCAGCAACTGTAATTACAAAACAAATACCCATCTGAAGATAATTTGAGGGTAATGTAGAATATTGGTTATGTTATTGGATTAGTAATCCAGAGTCCTGGGACAATCATCTGGAGATGCAGATTCAAATCCTGCTATGGTGGATTTGGGTTCAGTTAATTAACTCTGCAGTGAAAATAGTCATATCAATATTGGTGATTATGAAATTAAGTTGTTGCAAAAATGTTTCACTGTTGTATCTGCTGGGCAATTAAACCCTTTTATTACATTCCCAATTTCTTCATTACTAACTTTGGATACTTCCAGACCCACTGGCAAGTTAGATCACCAGAGGAGGCAACACAATAGCTAAAGTGCTGAGAGTGTGTTCCTGAGGGTACTGGGATCCATTGAAGCATCAGGCCAAAGTGGGGTAAGGTAACTTTTTGCCAGCTACCGCCTATTGCCCCTTCCATCTGATGGATCAGCACTGCTACATGTTGTACAATCTTTTGGAAGATGCAGCAAAGGTACTCTGAGTGGGGAGAATTCATTGTCCACCACCAAGAATGGCTTGATACCATCACTACTGGTTGATGGGTTGAGCTTTGAAAAGCATTGCTGCCATTCTGAGTCTGCGGCAGTTGGAGAGGAAACCTAATTGATCTCATCTACTTCAATCCAGCTGTGGTAGCTGCTACACTGACCTGGAAACAATAGGAGTGAGCATGCACATTAGATGACGTGCCAAAGTTGGGAGAACTGTTCCACAGACGAGGCAAGCAACTGGCTAATGTGTTGCACTTATTGATCAATACTATTTGGCCAATGGTTCAAGCTCTTCCAACATCACCTCTTCATCTGGCCTGTACTACTGGTAGTTAAGACCCAGTAGAGGTAGTGACTCATTTGGGGAGAGATGGCATGGGGATCCTATTGGAGACACAAAAAATTCACATTGATGACCCTCCTCCCCCCCAATGTTGTGTGTCCAACTACGTTAAAAGGGATGGATTCAAAACAGACCCAGCGCCTCAGAACAGGCCAGTTATGAGATACTGTGGGCTATCAGCAGCAGTAGAATTGTATTCCACCACCGTCCTCACTTGGGGTAATCTTGCTTTATCTTTGGCTGCAAATTCTCTAACCTGGAATATATGTCTCAGTCCAACACTGACAGCAATAAAGGTAGCTAGCCATAGATCAATGTGGAAAATATCAGAACGTGCTAGGGGCTGCATTATGCAAACAAAAAGGGCCAAACTATTGAAACTACAAGGCATTATCGATGTGTTAAATAGCAGAAGCAACATTCTATAAATGGGCAAGCAAACCTATAGTCGAAGGATTGGATTATACTTCTAAAGGCTACCACAGATTTGGTGGTGTACAGTTAAAGAACAAGCAAAAGAAAGGATGCCATGAATGTCCCCAACCTCAAAAGGTGACAGAGTGCAGCATGTGAGTCCCAAAAATGAGACTGGAAATACTTGGAATCATCTGTGTTTAGACTTGCCAACTATGGTCTCTAGCATTAACGAAACCAGCCTACTTGATTCATTCTATGACATATCTTGAAATTGCTCATTTGACGATATGGCAAATGCTTGTGTTGCAGAATTAGTGAAGCTTCTGGTCAGGTTGTTCTGGCGTAATCTCAGTACTGGAATGCGAGTGATAAGGTGTAAAATTTCTTGGGTGTATATCCTGCCCATAAAATATAAGATCAGTTCAGTCTGACCAGTTTCCAGCCCTCAGTCTATTTTCATTTACTTACTGGCACTCAGTTTGTTTTACCTATTTCATTCAAGTGTTTTACAACCTTCGACCAGAAAAGACAAAACAGCGAAGGCAGGCATAACTGCCCTTGGCATCCTGGCAACCTGACTGAATGTGGCATCAGAGTGGTGTTGTAAAAGTGAAGTCAATGGGAAAAAGCTCTCAACTGAATGGAGCCAGAACTGGTGCAAAAGGAAGATAGATGCCAGCCTGGTCAGCTGCAGGACATTGCTGGTTAAGCTCCTCAGTGTTGTCTTACACCCAATTAGCTGCATCATCAGTGACCTTCCAGATATAGGGTTATTTGCTGATGATTACACTTTATTCAATTCAGTGCAGCTCCTCAGTGCATGCCTGTGCCTGCATGCCGGATGACATTTAATCTTGGGCTGGTAAGTGACAAATAACACTTGCATTCACATGAGTACCAGCCAGTAATCATCTCTAATGAGAGAGAAGCTAGCCTCCTCCCAATGACATTCAGTGAGATGTTAACATCCTGCCATCAATCACCTCGAGTCATCAGCAACAATTATCTAGTGCATTATGGCCATAAGAACAAATGACTCTTACCAAACCTTTTCCAGCATCTTCAGAACATATGTGGAAGTATGATGGTGTACGCTGCACTTACCTGAATGGAGCTTCAGCAACACTCATGAAGCATGTTACCATCGAAAACAAAGTCCATTTAATTGGCACTGCATTCACCCCCATAATCATTCATTCCCCATTGCCAGCACACTGTAGCTACTGTGATGCACTTCAGCAACTTACCAAGGCTTCAGCATGACCTCGCAAACCTGCAACATCTGTCATCCCACGTTATCATGGGAAGCAGGTACATGGGAACATCAATATTTGCAATTTCCCTCCAAGTCTTACACTATCTTGACTCGGAAATATAATGCCATTCCTTCTTAGTCACTGGGTGAAAATCACGGAATTCCTTTTCTACTGTCTACAAGGATAGTCAACATTTTGGGTCAAGACCCTGCAGCAGGACTTGACCCAAAAAAGATCCCCTGACCGCCTCCAGGGCCAGGCCCCCTATGCAAATATTTAGTGGTATTGTGTAGACTTCTCTATAAATGGAACTTTAATATTGGTACGCATGAGTTATTCCTTTTTAGAAGCCTTCAACCAATTCTTAACCTTAAACTGAAGGACACACATCTTTTTTCTTGTGAGCAATGCCATTGAGATCAAATTATTTCTATGAACAGTACCTTATTCAACAGCAATTTAATGGTGGTGATTGCAGGAAATGGTTGTTGTATCATTACTTGATTATAGATCCAATGTAAGCATTCTGCAAAACTCAAAGCAGACTTACTACTTCTGTTAGTTCATCAGCAGGATTTGGGCATTACTAAAATGGCTGTTGTTTATTGGTTATTTCTAGTTGCTCTGAGGAGGTGAAAATGAGCTGCTCTCTTGAGCAGTGGGTAGCATGCCATGTTAGGCAAATTCTGAGGATTATCTGTCCAGTAACATAACCACTATTACTGTATTTCTTAGAGATATCAAATATAGTTGACAAATAAATGTAATTTGTGCCAAATTTAAACAAATTTGAAATTACCCAGACAAAAATAATAGTGGACAAATTCTGTAATGGGTGTTGTACATGTATTAGTAACTAATGAACTCATGAATTTTGTACCAGTACACTCTTCATACTTGACCAAAATAATACTTTAGTGGTTTCTTCTGTAGCTGTTTTATAATCAACAGAGTGCTTTGGAGTGCTTCTGGTGTTTCTATAGTTAAACATATTCACTTACGTTTTGAAGACACTCCATACAAAATATCTTTTTGAGTAAATGAGCAGAAATAACCATTCATTGTTATCTGGTTGATTTTGTAGATTTCGAAGCTGCAAATCTGAAATGCTTTAGTATTTACCTTGTTTCTTTAAAACTATTTTTGCGCCTCAGTTATTGCCAGAATTTAACGTACTCTCTCCACACCATCCCCATTCCGATTTGGGAGCTGTGAGTTGTACAGCCATTTTGGTTCATGCCTTTTCGGTTTTCCTGTTCCATTGCTATTTTTAATTGTTTCTTTCAATTGCCTTTTTAAATTCTGTTAGTTGTTCTGCGCCTGTTCTCAGCCTTTCACTGTAACAGATCTTTTCAGTTGTCCATTGGATTTTCTACTTTTCCACTAAACTAGCAAGGGCTATGGTTATCAGCTTACCATCGTATACATAATGGGTGTTATTTGCTCAGATTTCAATTTTAACACTTATTTCTATTTCATTCTCTTTACTCCAAAATTTGCTGAGGTTTGACACCAATCTAAGTATTTGTCTCCCTGAATTTGAAACTTTTTGCATGATAAGTGAAAGCTGATGGGATCTTGCATAAATAGATCCCTGATTATTTTACTTTTTTGCCTGTACTTCATGGAACCCGGGAAGGTCACAGCACCTGAGGTAGCTTCTGGCCTATCATCACTGTGATGACTCTGAGCAATCCAAAATTAATTGCACAGTAATGTACTTCTATATAACACTCTAATTTCCTTGACTTCAAATGTTTATGAATTTATGCACAAGCCTATTTTGTGGGAACTTGTGATATCCTAATGAAGAGAAACACATTCACTGTCCACAAATACTTTCAAGTTCAGTGTGTAGTTGTGTGGAACCCAGTTTTAATCATCATGTCACTGCAGGAGTCAGTTGTAACCAGCAAAAATAACAATTTGCAATGCTTAGGCTTGGATGGGCTTTCTGTTTTGTTAGTTGCTTTAAAGAGTGCAAATGAGGGTGAGTTTCTGTATAATGGAATATTTACCCATGAAAAAATAAAATAGTCAACTGACTTCGCTCGGTTTTTAAAATGATGTCCTTTACAAAAGTATGAATTGAGCAATGTATTTAATGCTTTCCACACACTATTATAATCTGTGTCCAAGAGCATGGATTACTAATTGTGGGAAATAAGGCAACTTTGCTTAATCAGTACACATAATGTGAGTGAAATGAGTTGTAGATGTATGTCTCAGAAATTTGGTAATTATAATTATCAAAAATGTTGGAATTGTGGCTATGTATCATCCATGTTCTGATGAAAGTTTACAGCATTATTTCATCTTAATTCACTTTAAAATTCAATCCAGTTATGTGTTGTTTAATTTCTAAATTTGATTTTTTTTAGGTGAATTTCATTGTAAGTGACTCAAGAGCACATACCCTGAACTCCTGGGGACAAGAAGATCAGAATCTGCAAGAGGTAAAGCTGAACCTTTTAACTTTGGAGTAGGGAGGAAGTAAATCCTCCTTGTTGAAATCCGCTTCATTGACTTTAACATTCTTCAATTTTTAGTGCTTTAAAATTTAATCAGGTAAAATTAAATTTTAAATTTTTTTTCCCAAATGTGGTAATAGTAGCTATCCTGGTTGCAGATTTCATCAGGGATACAAAATTCTGTAGATGCTGGAATCTGGAACAATGCACAAAGAGTGCTGGAGGAACTCAGCAGGTCAGGCAGCGTCTGTGGAGGGAAATAAACAGTCGACGTTTCGGGCCGAGACCCTTTATCAGGACTGGAAAGGAAGAGGGCAGAAGTCAGAATGGGTGGGGGGGGGGGAGGAGCACACACAGGCAGGGAATAGGTGAGTCCAGGTGTGGGGGGGAAGGTAGGTAGGTGGGTGGGGGAGGGGCGTGAATGATGTAATAAGATGAAAGGCGGTAGGTAGAAGAGGCACCTGTCACCTCTCCATCTTCTCTCCCAGCCGCCTACCTTCTCCCCCCCCACACACACACACACACACACCCCACAAGGTAAAGGGAAAGGAAATCAAAAATTAGAAGGCATAGGCTTAAGGATAGGGGAAAGATTTAAAAAGGGACCAGGGGAGCAACTTCATCATGCAGGTGTTTCATACATGGAATGAGCTGCCAGAGGAAGTGGTCGATGCAGAATTTAATACCAAAATTTAAAAAGGGATATTTGAACAGGTACATGGATAGGAAAGGTTCAGAGGAATATGGGCAAATGGGACTAGCCCAGATAGGCACCTTGGCCAACATGAACAAGTTGAGCCAAAAGGACCAATTTCCGTGTTGTATTCTATAGTTGCTGATAATGAAACACTTGACCTCACGATGGAAAGATCATTGATGAAGCAGCTGAAGATGGTTGGGCCTTGAGCACTGCCTTGAGGAACTCCTGTACTAATGTCCTAGGGCTCAGATGACTGAATTCCAGTTACCTCAAACCATATTCCTGTGATGCTCATTGACTTCAGTTTTACTGCATCCCCTTCAATGCCACATTCAGTCAAATAATGTTAAGGGCAGTCACTCTCAGGTCACTTCACCACTGGAATTCAGATCACTGGTCCATGGTTGCTTCAAGGGAGTCACAAGGTCCAGAGATAGAACCCAAATGAGGCATCAGTGAGTATATTCTAATCAGTTTTGCCTATGAAACTAGACTGATTGGACAGTAATTAAATGAATGAAATTGTCCTGCTTTTTGTGAACAGGACGTTCCTGGACAAGAGGGCAGTGACACAGTTAGCAGAGCCACTGCCTCAGAAACTCAGGTTCAAGCCTGACCTCAGGTACCACCCATGTGGAGTTTATTTATTCTCCCCATGACCACCTGGGTTTCCTGAGAGTGCTCTGCTTTCGTCCCACCTCCCAAATACATGTGGGTTGGTAGGTTAACTGGCCACTGTAAATTGCCCCTAGTATGCAAGTGAGTGGTAGAACCTGGGAGGAATTGATGAGAATGTGGGAGAATTTTTTTTAAATGGAGCAAATAATGTAAGATTGATGCAAATAGGCAGTTAATTGTTAGTGTTATTTGTTAATTGTTGGTAGGACAAAAAAGGTATTGGTCTTGGTTTATTATTGTCACTTGTACCGAGGTACAGTGAAAAACTCATCTTGCATACTGATCATACAGGTCAATTTATTACACAGTATGTTGAGGTAGTACAGAGTGCATTGTTTTTACCCTGTACTGCCTCATTAACAGCATACAGAGTAAAGTATCACAGCTACAGGGCAGTGCATTGCAGGTAGACAATAAGGTGCAAGGTCAAACAAGGTAGATTGTGAGGTCAAGAGTATCTCATCGTACAGGGGAACCTGTAGTCTTATCACAGTGGGATAGAAGCCGTCCTTGGGCCTGGTGGTACATGCCCTCAGGCTCCTTATCTTCTGCCTGATGAGATAAGAAGAAAGAATGACCGGGGTGAGTGGGGTCCATTTCTGCGCTGTATCTCTCTACGATTCCACCTTGTCAGATAGATGTCCCTGTCATTACTGCACTAGAACTGGTGAGTTTACTACATCTGGTGCTCTCAGCCAGTTCTCAATTTCAAATGGAGTGAAATGAGTTGGCTGGGGACTGGCTTCTGTTTTGGAGCAAGATCATCCACACAGCTTCAGCCTGTTTTTTTTTGTCTTCACAAGTTGTATCCCCACCACTACAGAGGGCAGGGGATGTTCTTGGAGCTGCTTTCTCTGGGCAATATATCACATTTGTGATGCTGACAACATGGAGAGTGTCCTTGGGTGCAAAGTTGGGATTGTCTCCATTACAATGCAGTGGTCACTTTGAACACACTACCTGCCATTGATCCAGTCTGGCAGCTGCATCCTCCAGGACACATTCAGCTTGGTCAGTAATGATGACCACCCAGAGTACTTCCTACTACTCTCAGTGCTTCTTGTAAGTGTTGTTCTGTTTGCAGAAGCATTTCATCAGCTGAGGGAGGGCAGTAGGCAATGTAAGCAAAATGGTGAAATATTTCAGATGTACAAACATATTTTAGTGTTCCTAATCTATCTTAGAGGTTTAATGTCCTTGCTATAATGGAAAACTATCCTAAAGATTGGTAAAACAAATGTGTATTAACTGCATACCAAAACCACAAAGCAAAACGCGGTCATACAAATCAAAAATAATGCAAACTGCAAAGAATATGCTGAAAAGAGAATTATATTTAAAATTTACAGGAGGGCACTAATTTAGACCATGGCGTTATATTGAAAGTAAACTGCCTGGAACGGAACAAGTAAATGAAATCTACTGAGGAGGTGTTAATGAAGTTGGGACTTATTTATAAGTAGAGCCAGGACACTGATCAAGAGGTAGAGAGGACAAAGGAGTCATTGGAACACGGAGGACAATGCTCCTGAAGTAAACAATGTTTGTGGCAGAATTCTAGACCGTCAGTACAAGGGCACCATTCACAGAGCAGCTCAGTCTGCAAGAGTAAACAAGAAAGAATGGCTCAGTCTGCAAAAGAGATGGTACAAGTAATGAGGCATAAAACAGAAGGAGGTAAAATAGTTCTGTAAATTGATGGTTCAAAGAGACAGACACTGCCAAAGAGACTATGCTGCAGTTGCTCAGCGGAAAAGCCTGCAACTATCTTCTTTGTTAACTGTTGCTTCATTGTACAGTGTGCAGGAATAAACCTTATGAAATGCAAGCAATATACCTGTACACAAAGGGCTTCGTCATCATAACAAATGGACCTACATTCAGTGAGATACGAGGGGGACACGAGACTGCTGATACTGGAATCTGGGGCAAAGCAAAATACTGCTGGAGGAACTCAATTGGTCGAGCAGCATCTGTGAAGTGGTGCGGGGGAAGGGAAGGAGTTGTTCACATTTCAGGTCAAGACTTTGTATCCGGACTGAGCATGAAGACGGAAGATAGCTGGTGTGAAGAGGAGAGGGGAAGGGGTAAGACGGGTGCAAAACAGGTGATAGGTGGACTGAGGAGGGGTGATGGGCAGGAGGAGCCAGGTGACAAGGGCGGGGGAAGCAGGTGGAGTTGGGAGAAAGAGGCAGAGGGTGATGGGTGGAAGCTGATAAAAGGAACATTAACAAAGGGGCAGATGGAGCAAGGGGAAGGCAAACAGAGGCTGGAGAGTGAGCAGCGGGGACAGAGGCCAGGTGCTGGAATTGGCTGAGCAAGGATGGTGACAATGGGGATCATTAAAGGGAGAGACGATGGGCAGGAGGAGGAAGGAAAGTGGTGGGTAGGTGGATGGAACTAGGAAGGGGGGAATGAGTGAAACAGTAGGCAAGGGTCACTTGAAAGAGGTTAAGCATGAATTGGCAAATCTTTGGAGGTAATCAGGAAGGAGTTTCCTTACATGTTTAACCTGATGTCAGAAGACTTCACAGTTAAAGTTGAGGATTTCCCAGGACAGCTCCCTCTCACCTGCATACTACTGTGCTGGCCCCTCTGCTCCTGTGAGGCAGATCATTTGCAGACATCGTGATTTCCAGCACGTTGTCTGGAAGATAAGAGACTGTATGTATTATTACACAAGGCTGTTACTTGACTAGTCTGTAAGACAGCCCTGCCAAACCAGACACCAGTTCCCAATGTACACAAGTGGGATCACGTTAGGCCTACTAGAGAGCAATCTTGTCATTTTCAAATTCTGTGTCAAGGTTGAATCAGATTCAGATTATCACTAACTTATATGACATGAAATTTGTTTTGCAGAAGGACAGTGCAAAGACAAAATTACAAAACTAAATAGAATGAGGTAGTGCTCATGGACCTTCAGAAATCCAATAGCATAGGGGAAGATGTTCCTAAATCATTGAGTGTGCGTCTTCAGGCTCCTGTACCTCCTCCCCGATGGTAGTAATAAGGAGGCAGCATCCAAGATGGCAAGGGTCCTTGGTGATTGATGCCATCTTCTTGAGGGACTGGCTCTTGAAGATGTCCTCAATGGTGGGAAGGGTTGTGCCTATGGAGCTGGATGAGTCTACAACCCTCTGCAGCCTCTTGCGATCCTCCATACCAGACTGTGATGCAAATCAGTCAGAATGCTCTCTACTGTACATCTAGAGAAATTTGTAAGATGCCAAGCTAGCTTGTTTTATTCTCTCTGCTACAAATGAATGACTTGAGTCATTTCAGAGGGCATTACTGAGGGCCCAGAATCACAGATAGATCAGATTTTCTCCCCTGAAGCACATAAATTAACTAAACGGGTTTCTAATGAGAATTGGATAGATTTCTAACCTTTGTTGTGAGGACTAGATGCTTTTTCAAAAACAAAATCTGCATTATTAACTCAATTTAAATGTTATGATGGAATTTTAACTCGTGCCTGGATTACAAGTCCGGGTACATGAGACCAGTATCATCATACATGAATGCATATCCATCTGAGCATCAGATGATTTTGTACTTCTGTGCAGCAGTATGCAGGCATGGATATCTGTAACACACAGGCACACACACACACACAACAGCATCTTCTCTATGCAACTGTTGGTTAGATGTCAGCACTGTCTGGCTCACCGTAATGATACAGAGGAGGCAAAAGGAGGATGTATAATGCAAGATCCACCAGTCAACCATTCCTGACATCTGAGCATTAAACTCTTAGGTGTTTATTCAAGAAGCTAGCTCTTCACATGGACAAGACTCTCAGATACAAAAAGTCCTTTACAACAAGGGATTATTGCCTCCAAAAGAAATTGTGACTTTGTGGTATTGTTTTCACTCAGCAATCTTGTATTTGAATACACTGTATGATAAATATTAGAAAACAAGCAAATCTTAAGTGACTAGTTATGGGTTGTCTCTGAAACAGTTCTCCAATATGAAGCCAAGTTGCCACTGCTGAGGCAAACTGTCTTCCTGACCAATTTCACAAATGGTTAAAAAAAGTTAAATTTTTAACCAACTGACAGTAGATGTTTCTTTACAGCTCTTGTTTCCATGGCAATACTCAAAGCAAATATATAAATATCATCACTGGTAACTTGATCTTAATTGAATTTTATTAATACAAGTTGTACTTAGACCAATACTTTCTTAATCAAAGAAACTGGTAATAATTACTTCCTTTCTTCGAACACATGACTCTCAATAGCAGTTGACGACTAGATACATTCCTTGATTTAGCAAAACTTTTTTTTTTAAATCCTTAATACTTCACCTTTTTCTCATTCCCTACATTGCAAACAGGGGCTAGCTTTCACAAGTAC
>JARFYF010000051.1:39047341-39060620 GCA_030265395.1 Rhina ancylostomus | reverse complement strand
GATAAAAGGGTTTGGAGGGGAGTTGAGAAAAAGATTTTCACTCAGTGATTAGTTTGGGGATCTGGAAGATCTGCCTGAAATGGGGGTGGAGATAGGAACCCTCGTCTACTCAAAATATAGCTGAAAAAGCCATAACTTACAAGGCTATGGTCCAAATTAGCTCCACCTTTGGCTGTATGGTTGCAATAGCCTCTGAATGCAGGTGGTTCTTTGCTCAGTAATGCTAGGCAGGACTGGAGCTTGTTGCGCACGGACAAGCATGTTTGCATAAACCTTTCATGTGTGATTCACTCTTTGTGGCAAGATTCTGCTTGTCTTTGCTGTGACTGCCCATCTCAGATTACAGCATAATGCAAACAAAGAACATAGAAAAGTAGGGGCAGCATTAGGCTTTTGGCCCTTTTCCTACCTGTTCACCAATTTTCAGCTTATATCCTAACATTACCCCCATCCTGTGCCAAGCACTTTAGTTTTACGCATGTACCTCTTACTTGGGACTTGTATGTTACCCCTAATCTCTTGTGTTTTAATTTTGCACACTAATCTCTTTTATCAAAAAATGTCTGAAAATTCAGATACATTACCACCACTGACTCTTCCTTTCTGTTAGTAGAAAGTAATTTATTAATAGAGAGGAAGAATGGTTGAAAAGTTAATTGAACTCTAATTGCAGTGTCCCTAAGTAGCTGTTTTCTCTCAGTAGATACACTAGGAACATGCAGTTCGATAATAGTAAATACAGTCTGTGTACTACAGATTTGCAGTGGTTGATAGCTGGAACTCTCAGCCAGAGGAGTTGGTAGAATCAGATACAATTACTACATTTATGAGACATTTTGACAGGCGCTTGAATAGTAAAAGCATAGAAGAATACAGACCAAATAGACTTTGTGTAAATGGGCAAAAAAAGTCGGCATGAATGTGGTGAAATGGAGGGATCGTTTCTGTGCGGTATAGCTCTACAACTATCTTAGCTGTGCAAACGCTGGATGGCAAATGGGATTTGCATAGTTTTTGTATTGGATTATGCAACATTTTCATTGCAAGTCGACACATTAAATGAAACTATTAACATTCCTTGTATTTAAACAAAACAATTTCAGTGTAAGGAATGCATTTTCAGGGCTGAAGCTGTTCTAATTGATTTTAACCAATTATACATGAATGATTTCCAAAATATGTTTTGATCAGAAGCCCATCTTCAACTCACATGCCCTTTAATCCTTACAAAAATACATATACTACATGGTTACCATTACACAGTTCTGAAAGTCTATAAACTCTAATTTTAACTTTGGGGACAATGTAAAATGACGCATATCAGATTGACTGTTAAAAATCTGGCTTTCCCTTCCTTCGACTTTGGTGTGATGTTTAATGGATGGCTAATTTGATATTTTTAAATCTTAGTCTATTTGGTGGAATTCTCTTTAACCCTTAAAACCCATTCTAATATATTCTTTAGTTTTAAGTTAATTTTCTTTTGATTTTACTCTAGAATGTGTATTGGGATGTAATTAAAGGTGATAAGTAAATTACCCCAAGTATGTATTCAATGGAAATTTTATGGATATATCAAATCTGTGATTTGCAGCTGCAGTATTAATTGAATACAAACAACACACAAAAGCTGGAGGAACTCAGCTGGTCAGGCAGATGAAGGGTATTGATCTAAAATGTTGACGGTCCATTTCCCTCCATTAATGCTGCCTAACCTGCTGAGTTCCTCCTTTTTGTGAGTTGCTGCAGATTCCAGCATCTCTTGTGTCAATGCTAATTGGTGTTGGTATTAGTTTTATTGTCACTTGTACTGAGGTACAGTGAAAAGCTTGTCTTACAAACTGATCGTACAGCTCAATTCATGACACAGTGCAGTTACATTGAGGTAGTACAGGTAAAAACAATAACAGTACAGAGTGAAGTGTTACAGCTCCAGAGAAAGTGCAGTGCAATAAGTTGCAAGGTCACAACAAGGTAGATCGTGAGTCATAGTCCATCTCATTGCATAAGGGAGCTGTTCAGTAGTCACACAGTGGGGTAGAAGCTGTCCTTAAGTCTGGCGGTACATGCCTTCAGGCTTCTGTATCTTCTACCTGATGGGAGAGAAGAGAGAATGTCCCGGGTGGCTGCTTCACCAAGACAACAAGAGGTAAAGACAGAGTCCAAGGAGGGGAGGCTGGTATCTGTGATGCTCCAGGCTGTGTCCGCAGCTCTCTGCAGTTTCTTGCAGTCCTGGGCAGAGCAGTTGCCGTACCAAGCCATGATACATCCAGATAGGATGTTTTCTGTGGTGCATCTTATTTTTGCCTGCCAAATATCATGATTGATTGCTGTCCAATTTGATTGCTACAGGTATCCTTGGTCCTAACGAGCGAAGTGCACAGTGTCCGTGCCGGAAGGCAATTGCCTGCGAAGCTGACGACGCTTGTCCAGCAGCATTTTGACCTTGCATCCACTACCATTACTAACATACCTATGAAGGTGGGTCTAATACTTTCAAGTTTTATTTTAAGTAGAGTGCAACATCTAATTGTTTTTTATTTATTTTCAGTTTGTGAAAATTTAACATTTTTCAAAGTAATTTTCAAATTATTTTCTCTCCACATCATATTTCTGTTTGCTAGCCCACATTCAATGTCAGTGAACAGGTTAGTAAATTTGAATTCAAAATAGAACATTAGATCATGAAACTGATCAAAAGGTTATATTGTATGCAACACTCTGTGATGTGCAATATAATCATCTTTTTGTCTGTTCTTGTAGAAACATTACTGTAAGACCCTTTGTATGAAACTCACTAAAACTGCTCCCTTACATCTGTATTGTTTTTTCCATTTTGTGTTTTTATGTATCTACCCTGTATAGTATTTGTGTGGCATGCAATGATAATGTACCTGCTGCAATTTGTTTATTGTTGGTTGCCTTCCATACACTGTTTAAGAGCAACTGCTTTACAGAAATATTTCAAAACAAATTAAAACATTAATATTTTTCCCCCACTAGTCAGAGTTTTGTCACTGCAGATTAGCTTCTGCTTAGTTTTGTAACCACTGTTCTGAGTACAGTAAGATTGTCAGTGTGTTAGCACAGCTCTGGGTTGTTAATGTGGAAGGGTTTTACTAGATCAAGTAGTCTAAATTCTCCTACATATTTTTATGTACAATCAAGCTTCCCGATGGAATGTTGCCATTGTATTTTAATTAAAATAACCAGTTTTAAGGCTGTTAATGGGGAACTGAAATCAAAACTCTTTTACTATTGTGTTGTCTTAAAAGAAAATACAACATTAATGGAAAAAAGTAAGATGAAGTGCTTAACAACATTAAACTATTGAGAAATATTTCTCATCTATGTAAATTGATCGTATTTGGGTGCATAATGAAAGGTTGTCAAATTTGAAAATGCTATTAACTGTCCTGATGATAAGGGAGCTGAAGAGCTGCAGAAGGACCATGGCATAATTTGCATGTGTGCAAAATTATGGCAGAGGAAATTCAGTCCAGATAAGTATAAGGAATCTTCACACTTAAATGGTTAATGCTGAACTAACTACAAGAGAAGAACAAGAGACCCAAGACTGACAGTGAATGGTAGAATTTGCTTTGCTTTATACAGTGTCTAAAATTACTAATAAAGCTATGCTATCCTGCCAGATCAGCAGTCTTGCGGGAACATTGTATATTGTGCTGAATAGGATACATAATGAGCACTGTGTACAACTTTAATCGCTGATAATGCACGTCCATGAGTATGGTGCAGAGCAATTCTAAGGCAGATTCCTAGTGTCAGGTAAGTTGGTTCTCACACTAATAAATAAAGGAATTTGACTTCAGAACCTACCAATACAATCTAAAAATAAGTTATTTTTGAACACCCAGACATTAATTATTGGTATTGATGCAATCAAACAAGAAGCTATTAAATTGTTATGAAATCCCTGCAGCAGGGTCCTTTAGGGAAGGAAACTTGCTCTCTCTACCTGGCCTGCATATGACAATAGTCCCATTCTCAATACGTTTAACTCTTAAGAACAGCCAAGCAAGCCACTCAGTTATATCCAACCTATTACCAGCAGGGAGTGCAGCAGTTCAACAATGTGGCTCACCATTATTTTCGTTCAAGGAAACTGGAAAAGGATAATAGGTGTCAAGCTTTGCCAGTCACCCTAAGAAAAAAAAATGCAATAAGAAAATATTAATCAGGGCCGGTATTAAAATTGGCCAGCAGGTGCATGATCGAAATGTGGATACCCATAAGTAACTGAGGCTCAAAATTGATGTCAGGGATTATATATGGAAAACGACAATGGATGGAAAGACCTTCTGACTAAGGCAGAGGAGAGACCATCTCTGGAAGCACTGGAGAGATTTCCGTAATTTGGAATTTCCAGGTTGTTATAGAAGAATGATCTAGATGGGCAAAATGGGCTCCTCCATTAACTCTTCCGTGACTCCTGCATCAATATAGAACTACAGTAAAAAGAAATTGAGATCCATTTTAAGAAGAACAAAATTAGACAGCCCAGAATCTTTTTCCCAGAGTAGAAGTGTCAAATACTAGAGGACATGTATTTAAGGTGAGAGGGGGAAAGTTTAATGGAGATGTGTGGGGCTTTTTTTTTCCCTGAGTGCTAGGTGCCTGGAACAGACTGCCAGGGATAGTGGTGGAAGTATATACAATGATGATGTTTACGAGGCTTGAGTATGCAGGGAGTGAAGGGGTATGAATCATGTGCATGCAGAAGAGACTTAGTTTAATTTAGCATCATGTTTGGTGCAGACATCATGGACCAAAGAGTCTGTGCCTGTGCTGTACTGTTCTATGAAACTTAGTTTTCTACCTTAATAGCCATATTACAACTTATGCAAAAGGTAGGTCAGACCAGTTGATTTGTAGTGAGGTTGCGTAGACTGGAGAAACCAGAATTGTGTCTTTTTTAAAAAAGGTTAATAGAAGTGCTTAATCAAAATGGAAAAAAAAGTTCTTTCACTTAGAATCATAGTTATACAGCACAAAACAGGCCCTTTGGCCCAGCCCGTCCATGCAGACCAAGATGCCCATCCAAGCTAGTCTCATTAACCAGTGTTTGGCCTGTAACATTCTAAACGTTTCCTATCCATATACCTATCCTACTGTCTTTTAAAAGTTGCTATTACATCTGTCTCATCCACTTCCTCTAGCTTATCCCATATAAATACCACCCTCCGTGTAAAAGAAAAAATTGCCACTTGAGTTCCTATTAAATCTTTTCCCTCTCACCTTAAACATATGCCCTCTAATTCTTGATTCCCCAAACCAGAATGCATTCATCATATATATGCCCCTCGTGATTATATACACCTCTAGAAGATCTCCTCTCAGTCAACTACACTCCAAGGAAAAAAAAGTCCTAGCTTGACCAACCTCTCTAACTCAGATGCTCATGTCCTGCAACATTCTTGTAAATCTTTTCTGCACTCTTTCCAGTTTAATAACATCTTCCCTAAAACACAGGGTGACCAAAACTGAACATAATACTCCCACATGCAGCCTCACCAGCGTCTTGTACAACCACATCATGACCTCTCAACTTCTATGCTCAATACCCTGATGAAGGCCAGTGTACCAAAACCCTTCACCACCCTGTCTACCTGTGACTCTGCTTTCAGGGAGCCATGTACCTGAACTCCAAGGTCCCTGCCACTCACTATCGTTCATTGACTGAAATGGTGGTGTGGGGGGATTAAAAGCCCAACCAGTGGTGAAATGAATGTGAACTTTTTCAAGCAGAAAAGTCATGATCCGGCTGAAAGGGTACCGGGAGCTGATTTTTTCGACATTTTCAAAAAGGAATTGGATAGAAACTTGAGGGACAACAATCGCAAGGCTACAAGAAAAGAGCTGGGAATGTGAATGGATTCTTCTGACACGGGTTTGGAGTAGGCTTGATGGGTTCAGTGGCCTGCACTGTAACAATTGTCGTTCTATAAACTTGAATGTAACTAGTGTGTTGGAAAGATGTGCACTGTATGGCCATTCCTGCAGCAAAAAAAAACTTACAATGTATTAACAAAACTCTTTTGCATCTAATATACTAAAATTTATGCAGGCACTTGTATCAGTAGGCACAGAAACTTCATTGTTTTTGATAATCTATTGTATTCAAATGTAAAACAATTAGTGATCTTGGTGCTATAGGTGAGGAATGTATTATATATACCAATTTTTGTGCAGAAAAGCACGAATACAAGATGTAACCACTTGGGCCTAATTGAGCTAAATGGTTCTGGGTGTTTGCACTGACATGGCACTACTGTTCAGCCAGGCAGTGGCAATTTCTTTGAACTCAGTTCTAAAATAGGTAAATTTTCAGAGGAACATAGAGTTTTAGTCCTTTTATGTTGATCTTAAAAGCAGAGCTTTGAACAAGGTCAAAAGTGGACCATATCAGTTGCCCAGATATGTTAAATTTGGAACTCCACAACCCTGATGAGCATGTGGGTGCATACATATGGTAATACTTGTTCACTGACTGCAAACAAATCCATATTGTGTTGACATTCTACATGTCCTTTATTTAAAGGAAGAACAACATGCAAATACTTCTGCAAATTATGATGTAGAACTTCTCCATCAAAAAGATGCTCATACTGAACTGTTAAGAAGTGGTAAGTTATGGTTTACACAGCTTAGTTGGCATTTGGCATAAAGTGATGCTCATTCCTCGGGTTCCAAAAGCAGCTTTAAGACAATTTTCTCCTAACGTTAGACTAAATTCCTACCCTCTTCTGGCTGTCTTTTTATCTTCCAGCCACCAATAACATAAGTTTACCCGCAATTGTTGTCACTGTTCTAAGTAGTACTGTCCATCATCCCTGAGCACCCTTACTGACTTCATCTCAGATCTTGCATTGCCTTGGTTCTAAAATGTTACTCCTTGCAACCATGGGAGCATTTGATAATAGCTATCCCCATCTAACTTCCTCCAAGGCTACAAAATGTAATGCTTTGTGAGGCATTTGAGTAAACTTAACACTTAGAAAAATCATCTCCCGAACATGAAATAACAAGTGTGTGATGGGATGGAGGAGGGGTGGAATGGGGTCGGGTTTGGGTTGAAGGAAAAAGAAAATGATCAAACAAAAAGAAAAGTTCTCCTTGCAAGTCTTGCATCATGTCCTTCAGCTTTTTGGTTGTTGAGAAAATTCTGTACGTGCTCTGCTGATGAATTTTTAATGAGTTAAGATTTCATTGTGGATTTTTCCACTTGTATTGTGGATTGTCTGATTATCTGCGTGCAACAGATTGAGAGAAATGTGATGAAACGCAGTGCAATCACTTCATTCATTGAAGTAGATGCAATATCAAGTGCAAAACAAAAATCCAGTATAAAAACCTGAGCTTTGTTACTAAAGATGCCGAAATCTTGGCCAATGATCACATACTACTTAATATATTATAATAATATTACAGAGTTTTAAGCAATTCAAAATCAATTGAATCTTTGGTGACGCAAGACCGCAGATGCTGAAGTCTGGAGCAACACACAAGATGCTGGAAGAACTTGGCAGGTGAGGCAGCATCTATGGAGGGCAATGGACAGTCGATATTCTGGATTGCGACCCTGCACCTGGCCTCATCTGGATGAAGGGTCATGACTTGAAAAGTCAAGTCCATTTCCCTCCACAGATGCTGCCTGACCCGCTGAGTTCCTCCAGCATCTTGTGTATTGCTCAATTGAATCCTTCACATCTTCCAAATTCCCTTCCCCTTTCACCACCTCAATTCCCTCTCTGTATAAGAACTTAAACAGAAGCAGGAGTAAGCCATTTGGACCCTTGTGTCTGCTCCACTGTACAGCAAGGTCGTGGCAGATCTCTTCCTATCCTGGTCTTATTTACACATTTGTAATTCGGTAAACACTGTAGGATATAAAAATAAATACATGAAAAATAGATGCATTCGTGGACCTAGTCCCCTCACTCCTGCTCTGCCATTCATTATGGTTATGAATGATCCTTTATCTCAGCACCACTTTTCTGCACTAAGCCAATATACTTTGATTCTGTCGATATCAATAAATTTCATGATCTAAAGCCCAACATACCGTTTGCCTTGCTTAACACCTTGCTGTACCCAAATGCAAACTTTCACTGATTTGTGTACAAGGACACCTACGTCTTTCAACCTCTCACCATTTCTGAAATACTCTGCTTTTTTTTTACACTTCTTCACGTATTTCATCCTCACCTAGCCAATTAGCCTTCTGTATATCCCCAAAGTCCTCTACATCCTCCATGAATAGTAGACTGTTCCCTCATCTTGGTCCCTCATCCAGACTACTGAAATGGATTGTAATCAGCTGGGGACCCAGAACCAATCCTTATGGCACAACTACTTTCAGCAGACTCAAAATGTGAACCCTTGCCCTCTGACCGTTAATCAGTCCGCAGTGCATGCCTGTATACTGCCTTCCAATCCCATGCTCTAATTTTATTTATTAACCTTTTGGAGTGACCTTTTCGAAACCCTTTTGAAAGTCTGAATATACCACATCCATTAGTTCACCCTTTTCCCTCCCTCCCTCCTCTTGAACAGGATGCAGGCATTAAAATTTGTGTCCTAGTTGGACTAGGAGCAACTGATAGTTGTGAATGATGGAGTTTGATCTTCTTCAAACATACAAAATCCTAAGGAGGCTTGATGGGGTAGAGATGAGAAGTTTTCACTAGTGGGAGAGTCACGAACAAGGGGCCATAACAAAATAAGGGGCTGGTCATTTAAAATTGATGTGCATGAAATTTCTTTTCTCAGAGGGTATTGAATTTCTGGGATTCTCTACCCCAAGGGTGGTGGAAGCAAGATCATTAGATATATTTAAGGTGGAGATAGATAAATATTTGAAAGATCAAGGAACCTGGGGTTATGAGGAACTGGCACAGAAGAGGAGCTGAAGCCAGCGTGGATCAGCTATAATCATAATGAATGGCTGAACAGGCTTGAGGGGGCTGGTAGTCTAATCCTGCTTCTGCTTTCTTGTGTTCTTGTCTGAACAAGGCAAGATTGGCAAATGGTGCGTGATGTAAATTGAACTACAGACAGTGGAAATTTAAATGAGCTAAAAGTTTAGAGCCATTTTATAACAAAGGTTTTTTTGGCTCTGGGATCCTTGAGTGATATCCAGAGATCAGAAGATTTTTTTGTAGTTTCCTGACTGATATAGATCCCTCAACAAATGATCTGATTATCTTTTGCATTTCTTTATGTGGGATCTTCTTTCCCCATCACTCCATCTTTCCAATCACATGCCTCTGACCTGAGAGTAGCAGTCCCCAACGTTCAGCACCTGAAGACTCTATCCTGAACACACCATTCTGCTAAGCAAGTCTAAGATTAGGGTCTTTGAGGTCACTGGTGATCTGATGAATACAGGTAGTGACCCAAGAACCAATTTAGCATCAAATATTTTGTGGTAGCAAAATTAAGGTAAAGAATGTCATGGTTAACAGAGCCAAAGCAGCTTTGAGATCTATGTATGCTGCCCACAGAGGACCCCAAAACTCTCACCATTTTTTGCAAGAGAAAAATCATTGTGGTAATACAGTCAATGGTTGACCATTCAAGTGTAAAATTGTTTTGATTCCTGCAATGATTTTGTAAATAATTTACCTTTAATGCTGGCAGTATTTTTTTGCTGGGCTGCTGGGTCATGTGATATCAAAGTTCTTGCACATGCCTACTTCCTTTTCCATTGTAGAAAGCCAGAATTATGCCCTTGCAATCTGCTGGTATTAAGTCTGGCCTGCCCGAATGTGAAAGATTCACACTGACCTTTTGATGAAAGCTAGGCCTTGCCTTGTGCAAAATAGCACAGCCTATATCCTGAGGTTATGTAATTAAAGCATCTGTACAGTAATAAATCTTATGGAATTTGTACAGTGGCTTCAGACAATGTGAATGTCTGAATGGTAGTTTTATGAGAAAATATTTTCTAGAACTCAAAGCTAAAGGATCAGTTGCCAGTCCTATAGACTTGTACAGTTATTAGCAGTTTGAACTTTATCAATTTGTACTTTCTGTTATCACTAATGTTTTGTTTTTATTTGCAGAAGGGAAGAACATGACAACGATATCATGTACGTCAAATGTTATTATCTTTGAATTATAATGACTTATGATTTTGAACTTTTTAAATTCTGGTTGCATTTACGTTGAAATTGCACCTTTTCACAGCAGCACTCTCATCTAAATCAGGCTGGACAGTGCTGTTTGTCAAGGTTGCTGTCTTTTAGAAAATGTGAAAACTGAGAAAAAGATCCTATGGCATTATATGAAAAAGAGAAGGGATTCTCTGAGAGACCAATATCTTTTTCATTATCAACACAGCCAAAACAGGTTACCTGAGCATTTATGTCACGGCTTATGTGGATTTTGCTGTGAAGTACTTCTATAATTTCTCCTTTCTTTCAGTGCTTTTGGGGGGAAAATTCTTGACTGTTCATAGCATTCTGGCAGTTTACATGGGTTAAGAAATGGTACATAGTAAGTTTATCCATTTGACAAATAGAAATTATAGGATGCAAGTTTAATGTTGAATATGCTGCACATCTGTAGTTAAATTCTGAGAACCAGTTAAGCAGAATATTTGAATGATGCCAAGATATTATACTATGATATGTTATTTCAAGTGTTGTTAGACTGAAATGTATGACTCTGACATGACAAAATCCTTTCATAACTTGGCACCTGAATAACAGAAAATGTTTCATTTTCTCCAGTTAATGTGTAAATAATCTTATCACATGTCTATAAGTCAAGCTTGGTGTTCCGGTGCCTGCACTGAAGCAATTGCAGCATAAGTTTGGATTTCTGTTGCTTGAATTCCTCTTCGTGTTAGAAGAAAAATTTTAATATCACTTCTTACATTTGTAGGTGACCACTTCAAAGGAAAGAAAGGTAACTGGTAGTGTAACTTAGTGTTTCACTTAATAAAATTAGATTTTTTTTTAGCAGGTTTAGAATTTCTTCAAAGAGGATATTGAATGGTGTAGCTGAAGTCTAGTCTGACATCAGATTTATCTGAATGTTATTTTTCAGTGGTGGTGCATCAGTGCAACTGTACACGAATCAAAATCCATTTTAAAATAAGCCTTGAATAATCTTTATTGTTTAATTTTGTTCTTTTGATTACTTTGTCTTACAAGAGACATCAAGGGCATGGAGTGAGTGCAGCAGAATGTTACTGATGATGTCAAGAATGAGGGCTTCTCATCAATAGAAGTTTCTGTTTAAATAAATGGGCTTTAAGGTCTGAGAGGAATTTAATAGGTGCCTTCAAAACCAGAAGACATCTTAACAATAAACCGAATCAGGATTAAATAACTGGAAGGAGTCTTAATAAATGGAGAGTAAATCTGTTTCAGCTGATAACTGCAGCATTAACTGGAAGGTGTAAGTACAAGGGCATCAAAATGAGCAAAGGGACAGGAGAGGTTTCTTTATGCAGCAGATTGTTGGGATGTTGAATGGCATTTCTGATTCCACATGCATTGCATATTATATAGTACAGGTGGAGTAAGGGGGGAAAAGCTAGAGTTTGTGGAAAGGGTAGCAGCATGGGTTTAAATGGACAGCCCTTTCAGAAAACTAGCGTTTATGTGACAAAGTTGCTTTACTGCTTAATGAATCTGCCATCACTAGAAAGGTCATCTATTTTCAGTTGTCTACAGGATGAACTCAAGTTCAAGTTTATTGTCATGGGCATACATACCATGAAAATTAGCTTTTTGCAGCAGCACAGTACATTACAACCATGAAAAACATAAATTATATGAGCTTAAATTGACATAAATTACACATTTAATTATACATGTTTTAGATGATTGTATTCTTACATGGCCCTTAGTTGGATGCTGCAGGGTAATACTTGAACTAAATTGTGTCAGAAATACAAAACGCTATTGATTACTATTTGCTTGCTATTAATGGAAAGGAATAGTTAGTACTTTTGCTCAATCCCAAAGACATGGCTAGGTTGGATCAACTCTTCCCTGGCTCATTAGATGGAGTGCCAAGTGTCAACACAGGCTGAAAATCTGTGCATGTTCCCTTCAACCACACCTCCTGTTCTTTAATCGCAGGAGTGTTGATGGGAGTTGAGCCAAGTCTAGAACGTATGCACCATTCTCCTGGTTGAAGCTGTGGTTATTATGCACCAAGACATTACATTTAAGCCATGTCTAAAGTCTGGTTTGACTGCATTAATTATTCAATTTGGTTTATATTGAATTCTAATGAAAATAATCTGTGCAAATATTGAACTTCAAGTTTTTAGGATCTGCTTTTTCTTTTTGATACTTCATCTCTTCTGGAGCATTAAGATGCAGTTTTAATTTGCTTTATATGTTTTGAATTTTCCTCGATCAAACAAATTGCTATTTTCTATTTGATTTTATATTGCAGTTGATCCACATCTATGTAATAGCAATAGAGATGGTGCTGTCAAAGACACTGTGACATTGAAGTGGTGTACTCCAAGAACCAATAATATTGGTAGGTATGAAGTTTATACTAGCTGGTAAAAGTATTACCTTTGCATTTCATCTGGAGAATATTTCAAAAAAAAGCATCTGCTTCGTCATTTAAATTCATTTCTTCAGTGCGCTAACCAGATGTTTCTATAAGACAATTTCCAAAATTAATCCATAACAAAATCTGGATCTTCTAAGTGTTTAAGAGTTAATACTAAAGCTGAGGCAAGAGCTGATCATTTCTCTCCTGTCCCCTAACCAAATTGTTAACTGTTGAGTCTGCCTTGCATGAGAGAAAATGAAACTATGGAAATATCCAGTTTCAAAGAGGATCATTCGTTATTGTTTTACTTCTGTGCTTCAGGTCTCCAGTTTGCATGGAACACAGCCGGATGGTGTGATTTAGCTGTGATATATTTAGTCACAGAACTATACAGTGCGGAAGCAGACCCGGTGGCCCAACTCACCCACGCCACCCAAGTTATCTACCTGAGCTAAGGGGGCAAATGCAAAGAAGCAATTTCTGAAACATTTATCACTTCAGTTTAACATCCCAGTGGCATTGGCAGTGCAAGTTAATAAAACGTTGAGGATAAAGATAAAACTTACAAACACACTATTCCTGTGCAGAATCTCTCTGATACATCCCTTCTGGCTTCAGCAGAGGTTGAGGGAGACCAGTCTGATCGTGACCAACATTGTGTTATTGCCTATGAGGGGCCTACTATAGGTTGTTCCATCTTCGTTTGTGCAATGCGTCCCTTGGGAGA
>JARFYF010000051.1:38751982-38762763 GCA_030265395.1 Rhina ancylostomus | reverse complement strand
AGGTTGATAGGTTCTTGATTAGTAAGGGTGTCAAAGGTTACAGGGAGAAGGCAGGAGAATGGGGTTGAGAGGGAAAAATAAATCAGCCACGATCGAATGGTGGAGCAGACTCAATGGGCCGAATGGCCAAATTCTGCTCCTGTGTCTTATGGTCTTATTGATAACCAGGGTATCCACTACTTCAGTAGCTACATCAGAAATCTGGGATGCAGATCACCAGGTCCTTGGGATTTCTCAGGCTCATTAACTTCTTTGGCAGCTTTCCTTTACTAATACAGATATCTTTATTTCCACACTGGCACTGGACCTTAGTTACCCAGTATCTTTTGAGTTTTCTCCCACAGAGACAGATACAAAGAATTTGGTGATTCCTCTTTATTCCCCGTTGTACATTCTCTGTCAGAGACACACATTACCCCTTACTGGGTGTCGATGGGTATGCATAGCTGAGATCACAGTACGATCAGCCGTGATCCGATTGAATGGCTAAGCAGACTCCAGGGGCCGAGAGGTTACTGCTGCTCCTAGTTTGTCTGCTCGTATGTAGGTTTGGTTGCAGTGTAAAACTGAGTGACCGTTGGGCATTCTCCCACCCTTGTGCATACAGGGCCCTGATCGTTGTTACAGACCTGAACTGTGGCAGGTTACAGTGGGTGCATGCTCTGTCATTGCAGAGGTCACGGGTAATTGGTAATAGGTTTATTGTTGTCACAGCTACCGAGGTACAGTGAAAAACTTTGTTTTGCATGCCATCCATACAGATCATTTCACCACATCAGTGCATCGAGGTAGTACAAGGGAAGAACAATAACAGAATACAGAATAAAGCGTTACAGCTACAGAGAAAGTGCAGTGCAGGCAGACAATAAGCTGCAAGGTCATAATGAGGGAAATTGTGAGGTCAAGAATCCATTTCATCGTACAAGAGATCCATTCAATGGTCTTATAACAGCGGAATAGAAGGTGTTCTTGAGCCTGGTTGTACACACTTTCAGGCTTTTATATCTTCTGCCTGATGGGAGGGGGGAGAATGTCCGGGGTGGGTGGGGTCTTTGATAATGTTGGCTGATTTACCGAGGCAGCGAGAGGTGTAGACAGAGTCCATGGAAGGGAGTCTGGTTTCCGTGATGTACTGAGCTGTGTCCACAACTCTGCAGTTTTTTGTGGTCTCGGGCAGGGCAGGTGCCGTACCAAGCTATGATGCATCCTGATAGGATGCTTTCTATGGTGCATCTATAAAGATTGTTGAGAGTTAAATGGGAACATGCCAAATTTCCTTAGCCTCCTGGGAAAGTAGAGGCCCTGGTGAGTTTCTTGGTGATGTTTTCTTTGTGATGTTATTTTGTGATTAAGCCTTCTACACAAGGAATTAACCCCCCTTCATTCCTCTCTTGCACAGACTTGCATCACCACCCATGAATGCAATGGAATTGATATCATCATCGCATTGATCCTCAATGACATTAACCCCCTTGGAAAGTATCACATTGATCTGGTCTTGAAACTAAAGGTAAAATTGCCAATGTTTTTTTTAAGTTTTTGACTCAATTTACTCAGAAAGTCTTGCCTTTAGTTGAAATTAAATGATGCTTGGCCACTTTCTTTATGTTTTTCCTGGTTGTTGTTGTTATTAGGATGGCTGTTAGATTTCCATTTACCAATTGCCAACATTAAATGCATCTCAAAAGAGTTTAAGGTAAACTCTTCCCTGAAGATTCCATTTTCTAAGACATTGGACAAAAGTTTAAGCAAACACAAATGGTCTTGTGGTCTTGTTTCAAAGTAAACCCAGGGAGTTTGCCCCGCCACCTGGCCAACATTCAGCTGTCAACAAACCTCACAGAAGCAGATCCTGTTATCAGTTATGATTTATTTCCTGAGAGGTGTAACTTTGTGCAAATTAGCAGCTCCATTTCCATCAGCAATAGTGCAGTTTCTTATCAGGATCTGGGCATCACTAGAACGGTCGGAATTATCTTCCATCTCTAACTACCCTCAGGAGTTGGTGATGATGATCATTTAAGATTTTTGTTAAAGAATTAAGCACACGGGATGGGACTGGAGCCACATGTAGACAGATCAGGTAAGGTCAGTAGGTTTCCTCTCCTGAAGAATATTAGCGAACCAGATAAGTTTTACCGTCAATGCGGCGGTTTTCGTGATCACCATTGCTCAGTCTAATTGTTGCTGTTCCAGAGAATTAACTCAGTTTAAATTCCACAGCGGCCACGGTGGGATTTGAATTCTCGTTTCTGGATTATTAATTCAGTAATATAGCTGCTGTACAACCACAATGCCCCTCAGTGCAGAACTTTGCAGATCCTAAGGGGGGTGGGTGGGGGGTGCATGACAAGGTGGATGTTGAGATGCTTTCACTGGTGGGAGAAATTCAAATAAGGGGACATAGTTACAAGATGTGGGGCCAGGTCATTTGAAACAGATGTGGAGATATGTCTGTGAGCAGAAGATAGTAAGTCTCTGGAACTCTCTGCCCCTAAGGGTGTTGGAGGCTCGATCATTAGATACGTTTAAAGTGGAGGTAGACAAATCTTTGAATGATAGGGGAATTGAGGGTGATGGGGAACTGGTACAGAAGAGGGGTTGAAGCCTGGGATAGATCACCCATGATCATATTGAACAGTAGGGCAGTCTTGAGGGGCTGAGTGGACTACTCCTGCTCCTATTTTCTGTTCACCTTCAATTGTACGTTATTGACTGTAAAGCACATGGATGTTTTCTGTGGTCATCACTGGAGCTGGATAAGTGAAGCTCCTTTCACATTTTTAACCGTCCTCATACAAATCTTGGAGGAAAGGTGTTACCTTTAAATGTTGGACTGCTAAAGAAAAATCCTCGGTGCATAAAAGTCACCCACAGGCTGTCAAATGCAAATGGTAATTGTTTTCAGTGGGGGGAAATAGAGTATTTTTTTAATTCGTCCATGGGATGTGACCAGCATTTATTGTCCATCCCTAATTGCCCTTGAGAAAGTGGTGATGAGCTATCGTCTTCAACCATTGTGGCGAAAGAGCTAATGATTCTGGGTTGGGAATCGTTGTTTATAGGTCCGGTGACAATGAAGAATCAGTGATTTATCTGCCTGGGTGGTGTGTGGTGGGGAAGAACCTACAAAGGGTGCCGTTCCTTGCGTTTAATCACCTGCCTTGGCCACTGATAAACACCCCGTACACATGCCGATGGAAAGTCATTGGTCACTTTCACTGGGGCACAGGTGGTAAGTCAGTGAAGGCAAGAGCTTAAGAATGTCAACATGGAGATTCAATGTCCATAGTACAAGAGGGTTTTGCTTCAGATGACCAATGCCACCCACTGATATGATAGTTAATTTTTATAACGGAAGGGTAAACTTTGCCAACATTAACTGCTGCTCTGTTTGAGGATGGCAAGGGATGGGTGAGAATGCAGAACTGAGGTTGTAGCCAGGTCAGTCATGAACTGTGATGAAAAGTGGTGAGGCTTGCTTGTTCTAATGAAGGACGAAAACAAAACATGCATTTCATCTCAACATTCATACAGATGAGGAAGCACATCTTAAAGTATAATAAGGGCTCTGGTAGGGACCTTAAAAACCACATCATAAAGTACCTCCATTTATGAGACAGACTAAAATGACAGAGAAAATATGAGGGCAGGGCTGGTAATGTGTGGCGAGAAATTTGACTCACTTGCGCGATTTCTGCACAGTGGGCTTCTTTTGTGCACATTTGTTCACACTGGCAATCACTTCCGTGTTGAAGGGTGCCCGTTGCGACATTGGCCTGGTTTTATCTGGGCGCGGTTCATTCTGGTGGGTCAGGCATTTGCCCGTCCGGCGCAGAGTAGTCACTTCCAGGTCTGCTGGTGGAGACTGGCTGCTGAAGGTGCGACCTATGACCTGCATTTGTCATTCACAGTGAAGCAAGGAGCAAACCCACCCCAAGGTGGAAATGGGAGGCAAATTAATGGGTTCCCACTGGGATAGAGATGTTTTCCCACAACCTGCACCGGACTTACTTTGTCCAGAAATATCACTGGTGGTGGTCACAACATTTCTGTATCGTGTACCTCTTTGATCATTGGTCTCTCAGTGACCCATAACTCTCAACACCCTGGGGCCACACCCAGTGGGTTAGAATATCACACGGGTTCTTTGCCCAGGCACACAGAGTGCTGCATCCCATTGCCGCCCACCTTCCTGCATTTCCCTCACTTCTATGGCAGCCTTTTCTGCCGCGGTGCTGTGGCTGTGAAGAGCATTCTTCATTGTGTGACTCACTTCCCAGCAGTCAGTGGGGCAACCTCTGCAGGCAGCTGACAGTGGGAAATGCCAAGGTGAGTTGTTCGGCCATGAAACCAGATTTAACACCAGTTCCTCGAGTTTGCTTCATGACGGCCACTGGTCTGAGCACCAGGCCTACTCACAGTGCCTGCTTAATCCATCGTAAAAAGGTGAACAATTTCTGGATAGCTGTCATCAAGACTTATGGAGAGACTTATGGAGAGTGACCATTTAAGACAAAGATGCACCAAAAGTCTAGGAGGAACTCTCTTCTTCGAAGGGCGTTGGAAGTGGATACTTTACTAGCAGTGGTAGCTGGTTTCTAGATGGCAAGGGATGGGTGAGAGAGGAGAACTGAGATTGTAGCTAGGTCGGTCATCAACTTGTTAAATGGTGGGGCTCGCTTGTTCTAACGAAGAGAGGAGGGAAATGGACAGCAAGGAAGGCCAGGAAAAGCATTAGAGACAGAGCACAAGCATTCTTCGGCCATTTAGGATTGAGATGAGGAGAAATTTCTTCTCCCAAAGAGTACCGGACCTGTGGGATTCTGTCCCGCAGAAGGCAGAAATCATTAGTTATGTTCAAGGAGGAGTTCTTGTGGTAAAAGAAATTAAGTTGTATGGGGAAGAGGTAGGAACGGCACTGAGTGATGGGTCACTTTGGATGGTGGAGCAGGCTCGCAGGTCTGAATGGTCTGCTCTTCCTGGTCTCTATGTTTCCGGGGTAATGGTTATAGAACAGATGGGGTCTGGGGTGTGCAGGAACCAGCCAACAGCCCAGTCCCCTCCGACCCCCATCACCTAGACCTCCATGTCCTCAGCACCGCAGCGGTGCAGCAGTGTTGCCTTCGGACGTTCTCGGCAGGATGGATAGGAGGCAAACCTGCGGCTCAGCTCGGTCTTCTCTCAAAGCCGTCGGGTGGGGGAGGTTTACAGTTTTCACAAGCGAGAAACAAGGATGCTGGAGGAACTCAGCGGGTCGGGCAGCATCGAAGGAGGGAAATGGACAGTCAACGCCTCTGGTCGAGACCCGTCTTCTGGACTGAAAGGTGGCCGGTGTAAAGGGATGAGGGGAAGGGGCGGAACAGGAGCTGGCAGGTGATAGGTGGATCCGGGTGAGGAGGGGCGATTGGCAGATGGAGGAGGGGAGAGTGGAAATAGCGACAGAAGCCGGGGGCTGATGGGTGGAGGTGACAAAAGGCTGAAGATGGTGGGATCTGATGGGAGAGGAAGGTGGAGCCTGGAACCAATGAGTTTTTACATGTCTCTGACGACAGGAGCGTTTAAAAACTGTTCAAATTATAGTGAAGAAATCCCAGTTTTTATAATTGCAAAAAGCAAAATTGGTTGAAGAACATGTAAATTATATGAAATACTTATAAACAGTAAACAAGTTAACTAACTTAGAAAGTACTCCCCCTTTTGTTTGCAATCCACAGGCCCAGGATCCCCATTCATTCGGTGGGACATACTGTCCTCCCCGAGGGCTGACCTGCCATGGGATGACATCAGGGAGGTGCTTCTCCGAGGCAGTGCTGAGGAGTCGCAGTGAGGTGGACCCCAGCACTGGGCTTCATGCCTAGCCCGATCACCCATCACTCTGTTAGTTTGGGATGTCCACATTTAACAATCCGCGTCCTACTGGGAGTTTTGCTGGCAGAATGTCGGCAGTTCCCGCCAATCCCGGCCAGCAAGCCTCACCTCAGCTTGTTCTTGTCGTGAAGCAAAGTAACAAGGTATCTCACCTCTGGTCCACAGGAGGCAGCAGTGCAGCACACACCACTCCTGAGCCGGAGGTGAACAGGTATATACTCATTCTGGTCTGGAAGCAGCTATCGACCTCTAATTGACCCTGGACTATGCTCACTCAGCAGCAATTCAGCTTGAAAACCGAAAGAGCTTCACCCAGAATGAACAGACTAGTATGCACTCACAATGGCCTCAAACAGTCCACAACCAGTGAAGTATGGTCATTGCTTCTGTGTCGAAAATTGGGGAGCCATTTACTTGACACTATAATGTGAGATATTAATTATGGGAACCCCGTTTCAATAAAATTAGCATACCCTTTGCCTCAACCTCAAGCCAGTTCACAAAAACATTTAGTTCTGACAAAGAGTCTTCGACCTGAAACGTCAACTCTGCTCCGCTCTCTGTGGATACTGTCTGACCTGTTGAGTGTTTGTAGCATTTTCTCTTTTTTATAACACATTTAGTCTTAATAAAAGAGGACATTTGATATTATTTCATGTTTTCTCAATTAAAATTCCTCTACATTTTCTCCTGTAAAACAGAACAATGCTTCTAAGCTTTTACTTTCGATAATGGAAAGCAGACACGACAGTGAGAACGCAGAAAGAATCCTGTACAACATGCGCCCAAAAGAACTGGTGAGAGCCTGCAACATTATTCTGGATCTAATAGTGCCACCTTTAAGTAGTCCAGCCAATGCTGGGTTTTCAGTTAATACAGAACAGATTACAGTCATGGAGTTACCCAGCACAGAAACAGGCCCTTCAGCCCGACTCGTCCATGCCAATCAGGTTGCCTAACTGAGCTAGTCCCATTTGCCCGTGTTTGGCCCATATCTGTCTAAAGTTTTCCTATCCATGAACCTATCCAAATGCTTTTTAAATGTCGTCGTTGTACCCTCCTCTACCATTTCCTCTGGCAGTTCGTTCTATATACCCACCAAAAAAGGTACCTTTTAAATCTTTCCCCTCTCACTTTAAATCTATGCCCTCTAGTTTTGGACTCACCTACCCTAGCTATTCACCTTATCTATGCCCCTCATGACTTTATAAATCTCCATAAGGTCACCCCTCGTCCTCCTATGCCCCAGAGAACAAAATCCCAGCCTATCCAGCCTCCCCTTATAACCCAAAATCCCAGTAACATCCTCGTAAATTGTTTCTGCACCCTCTCCAGTTTAATGGCATCCTTTCTGTAGCTGGGCGACCAGAACTGTACACAGTGCTCCTAACGTGGCCTTACCGACGTCTTGTACAGCTGTAGCATAACATCCCAACTCTTGTGCTCAATGTCCTGCCTGATGAAGGCAAGCACGCTAAATACCTTCTTCACCAACCTGTCTCCATTAAATGGAGATGTGTTTGTAACAATCTAAATAAGTGCATCCTTATCACTTAGCTATTGAGAAGCACATATTGCATTGTTTTGGCCCTGTTGAACATGTGTTAGTCCCATGACTGTAACCTTTATTGAATGAATGCTGGTTTCTCAGCTTGCCTTAGTGTTGCGGTGTGAAAATCACTCAAAGTGCAAGATGTGGTATGTTTGTTTCTTTAAACGCCTTTGAGTATTGAGTAAACTGGAAACATGGTGTGGCTTTTTACAGCTGATACGCTTCCCTTTTTAAACTCATTAAACCTGACTTCATTAAAGTTTAACCACTCTGCCAACACTGGATACCTTGGCACGGAAAACAAGGAAATTTAGCCAAAGCTTCCAACTTCAGGAAGAAAGTAAATTTGCACTGGGGCAATGTCAGTCAGACGCTAGGGATGAGGAAAATATATTCCTGAAACAAACTAGGGACTCATTTCAGAGGTAGACACCTTGGAACACCAGGGTTTCCTCTGATATCTGTGGATTACCGGTAGTTCCAGTGTGATGGGAGAGCTGGTGGATGTCTCATTTGGCCCTGACACCAGATATTTCAGCTGAGCTCCTGGGGAACTTCTGTTGGGTGGGGCCACAAATCTGAGACCTACAGACCAGGTGAGTGATGTGGCTTCAGTGCCAAGCCCCATATTCTGGTCTGTGTTTTGGCTTCTGCACCATGCTAATCTCAACGACAGCCTCAAGGAGCACGAGTGATTGGTCTGACGGGGAGTGTTCTCTGTCTCATTCCAAGCGGGAGATGTGGCTGTGCACCCTACCTGTCACAGCGAGGTCTCAAGGTGTCCGGAACCGGTCAAAGAAAGGTGAAGCGAGGTCTTGAGGTGTCCGGAGAGGTGAAATTGGCCAGTGCTCCCCTAATAATCACACCCCATGACTGAAACCATCACCCATTTACTAATCTTCCCACAGCAGTTCAGCATTAATGCCAAAAGCAGTTTTATGTTAATACAGTTCAGATGAATGGCTCAACGTAGCTCCATTCAGGATTCTCCATTCCAAGCTGAATATCTTTTCTTTTGAAGGTTGACGTAATAAAGAATGCCTACAGTCAAGGCATGGAGATCAGCGATGATGAAATTTCAGACGATTATATCTCTCCAAAGGATGTTGGCCATAATATTTATATCTTGGCTCACCAGGTATGGTATTGGTATTGGTTTATTATTGTCACTTGTACCGACATAACAGTGGAAAAACTTGCACACCGTTCTTACAGATCAATTCATTGCACAGCACGTTGAGGTCGTACAGGGTAAAAACTCAGTAAAAGTCAGCATGCCCGTACAGGGTAGTACAGGTGCGCTGATTTATCTATACATTCCGTACAAGTGATCCCCACGTTACGCAGGATTATGTTCCCACAAAAACAGTCCGTGTCACGACTTTCTGTGATGTGAAGCTGTGTCATCAGTGCATGCATCAAGAAATGCAAGTTGAGGTAGCATTAATTTTGGATTTATTTTTGTACTTTTTTCCCACATAAATGTAGGAAGAGCAAATTTTTATTCCGTTTCACAGATTTATCAGCAGTGATTTGTGTGTCCCATAAGGGTGCATTTCCGTTACCGGAACTGCCGTACGTGGGGTCACCTGTGTATTTCTTCACCATTATAAATCACTTTGGTCACCCAGGTATATCAGACGCACAGGAGTGGAATTTTTCGCTGGGTCGGAAACTCCTAGACAAGGGGCTGGGTTCATATAGCTTAACCAGTAACCCAATTTGTATTCGCAAGTAACAGGAGAAGTCAAAAGAAAGAGGGAAAAAATTTAAAAAATACTGCAGATGATGGAAGTCTGAAGTAAAACCAGAAAATACTGGAAACGCTCAGCAGGTCAGGCAGCATCTGTGGAAAAACAAATAAGAGTTAACGTTTCAGATTGGGGGCCCTTTTGATGAAGGATCTCCAACCTGAAATGTTAACTCTGTGCCTCTCCCCACAGGTGCTGCCTGACCTGCTGAGTATTTCCAGCACTTTCTGTCTTTATACAGAAAGAAAAACTTTGCTTTGATACGGGGTTTTTCCATGGTCTAAGGACATCTCAAAATGCTCAACAGGCAGAGCAGGACTTTTGAAACATAAGATCTCTTTATTAGCCACACGTACATCGAAACACATAGTGAAATGCATCTTTTGCGTAGAGTGTCCTGGGGGCAGCCCGCAAGTGTCGCCACGCTTCCGGCGCCAACACAGCCCGCCCACAACTTCCTAACCAGTCCGTCTTTGGAACGTGGGAGGAAACCGGAGCACCCGGAGGAAACCCACGCAGACACAGGGAGAACGTGCAAACCCCTTACAGGCAGCGGCCGGAATGGGACCCGGGTCGCTGGCGCCGTGACAGTGTCACCTTGTTGCAATGTGGGAAGGGTGGGCAGCAATTCATCCACAGCAAGCTCCCACAATAGCAATGTGATAATCTTCAGCTGAAGTGTTTTAATGTTGTGCCTGAACCCATTCACTCTGGGCAGTGCAGCACTTCCCCAGAGCTACGCTTAACCGTTCATCTCAACACAGCGCACCGCATTGCCAAGAGCTTGTGCCTTTGTACTGTGACCAACCATGTACCTCACCTATCACCCTCCTGTTACAGAACCCCACTTACACAGGGACTCAATGTTGTTTGTCTTCCAGCTGTCGCAACATAACAAGCTACTGCAGCAGAAGCTTAAACCTGGGTCGGATCCGCAGGACGAGGGCAGTGAAGCTTTAACGTATTACGCCAGTCGCACTGCGCAGATCGAGGTATGGAAATCGGCCTCTGTTACGTTCTCCCAATTGGTAACGCCCGTCCTTTCAAAGTGGGCAGGAATTTTAGAGCAAGTCGAGATGTGTAATTAGTGAAGAGTTGGGCAAGTGACAGAATGACCGCCTTAAGTTAAGCTTTCATGATCTTAGCACTGCTCAGCCACTGTGGTATGTATGAGCAAATGAATTAGGCCGCTCAGCTCATTAAGGTGCTACATCTGTCAGTCAGATGATGGGCGATCTGTTCGCCCTACATTCCTGCGTACTCCCAGTAACCTTCCATCTGCTTGCTTATCAAGAATCCATCTGCAGTGAAACTCCGGTAATCCTCTATCCAACCAATCAGAAACCCTGATGGAACAGCACTAGCAACGGTTACTGAGCTCCCTTCCCACTCCCCGGGGACCTGGTTCTCAAGCTCCCTGAGGCCATAGTTCCCACACTCCCTCTAAACTCCCCAGGATTACAAACGTTCCTAAAAGGAAATGAATTAAAAGTGCGATGGGATAGTAATAGTTCATCCAATAGTCTGGAAAATCTGCCGATCCAGCACCACCGAAGTCTTCCACATGTTGGATTATCGGAGTTTGGCTGTACTTGGTTAGTGCTTTG
>JARFYF010000051.1:38245429-38256886 GCA_030265395.1 Rhina ancylostomus | reverse complement strand
TGTGGCATGTCTCCTTTGAGCTGTTTTGAAAGGTTAGTCTCGTGTTTCTGATACTCCAGAGTGCCGTTTAAGGACAGCATTGTTGGGCTTTCTTGTGTAACACCACGTTATTTCAGGCTGAGCAAGCTAGGACTTTATTCCTTAGAGCGTAGGAGATGGAGGGGTGACCTTACAGAGGTGTACAAAATCATGAGGGGCATAGACAGGGTAAATGCACACAGTCTTTTTCCCAGGGAAAGGGAAACTAAAAAAAAACTAGAGGGCATAGGTTTAAGGTGAGGGGTGAAAGATTTAAATGGGACCTGAGGGGCAACTTCTTCATGAACTGCTATGGAGAATTGTTGGGGCAGGTACAATAACAACATTCAAAAGACATTTGGATTAGTACATGGATAGGAGGGGTTTAGAAGGATAAAGGGACAAATGTGAACAAATGGGATGAGCTTGTGGTGGGCACCATGGTCGGCATGGATGTGTTGGGCCAAAGGCCCCGTTTCCATGTTGTGTGACTCTATGGCTCTAAACAGTGAACATTACGGAAAGGTTCTAGCTGAATTTCTCACGGCTGTCACACACACATCACCGGCATCATCCCTCCAGCCACTGAGAGTGCTGCTTACCTGTGGATGGCTGCACAGGGACTCCTGAGTTTAGGGAGCGTGATCCCTGGTTTAGCAGAAGGGACCCGGTGGATCAACTCAGCCTCAGGAGGAATGTCCTCTGTTCAAGGGAGCCATGGAGACCAGCCAAGGCTATCGGCAGGAAGTTGCAAGGGAGCACTCCACTCAGCACACCATTGTCCACACTGGTCACCTGCTAGACAAGATATATCGTGACAAGATTGGTCAAGGTGACTCCATACCATTTCAGGCTTTTTATTACGTCGGTAGCTCTTGCTTTCACTTCCATTCACATTGTGCTAAAAACCTTTCCCTGCAATACACTTTCTTTCTCACTCACAAACAAGTGACCAGTGATCAATAAACAGCAACCAGTGGACTGAGAGACCACTTCATAATATATTCCATCTTTGCAGTACTGTCCTTTACCCTGACAACGCAGGTGTGCTTGGCATAGGAAGGAGAAGGTGTATGGTCCTGAAGCCAAGAGTTTCACAACTAGTGAAGAAAAGGATAGTAAGCTTTGGGCAATGTACTTATAAGTAGGATATGGTTGGTGTAGAAGAAAGGGTTTCTGATTCCCAGGAGGGCCCTGGAAACAGTTCGGGGGCAGGAAGCTATTCAAGAGGAACAGATAGTCCTTTGGAAATGAAATTGAACATAAGTATCCATCCCGAGAGGTCCCGTATTCAAATCCCGGACACATCAGCTTCAGTTATTTCATTTGATAGCTTAACACATAAATATCAAATGATTTTATACTCTTCAAATGGGTAATCAACAAAATATCAACCAATAGTATTCTGTTAAATTTCAATTCCACATAAAAAGAGTCTAGAATGATATTAAATACTGCATTGATGGCAAATGATATATTAAGGTAACTGATGCACTGCAAGTAACTTACTGTTCCCAGCAGATGACGACATCATACACGAAAAGAGCGCTTCACCCAGTATCTGAGCTGGTAAAAGTGTCAGCAAGCTGTGAAAATTTGAAAATTCAATTGTCCAATGGGCTGGGTGATCAGCAACCAATGATAAGTGGGCTAGGTGGCTTCTGGTCAATCACAGTGGACTGAGTGACTAGTGGTCAGCAAGTAGCCATCAATAAGACATTAATGGTCAGTAGCCAGTGGGCTGAGTAACTGGTTAACCATGGGCTGAGTAACCCAGCGATCAATGATGAGTGGACTGAGTGGCCAGTGGGAAGAGCCAGTGACTAAATGGACTGAGTGACCAGCCATCAATAACTAGTGAGCAGTTGACCAAGTGACTAGCAGTCAATAACAAAGTCACTAGTGGACCGAGTGACTGGCATCCAATAACCAGTGAATTGAGTGACCAGCGATCAATAACCAGTGACCAATGGCCAGTGGACCAACTGACCAGCAGTCTATAACTAGTGACCAGTGGACTGAGTGACCAGCATCCAACGACCAGTGAACTGAGTTACTAGTGATCAATGACCAGCAGTCTGTAACTAGTGACCAGTGGACCAGGTGACCAGCACCTAATAACCAGTGGACCAGGTGACCAGCCATCAATAACCAGTGACCAGGGAGACGAGGGCGAGCTGCCATTGGATCCTCCAGCCCATCTTCCAGCCAATAGGAGGCGACCTCCCGATTTGTAACGCGTCACCGGCGCGCGAGAGGCCAACGGCCGGCGAACCAAGCTTCAGACCGGGCGGGCTGGGAGGGGGCGGGGCTCCCTCGCTGCAGCCAATGAGGATGTCAGGCGGAAATGACGAAGTGCGGCGGCGGGAGCTGAAAGGCGGGCAGGCCGGCGGCGCTTCCGTCAGTGCGCATGCGTGGGTGGCTGAGCGGCTGGTTCTCGGAGCGTCGCCGGGTGAGTGGGTGCGAGGGGCCGAATGGTCGGCTCCCTGTGGCTGGCGGGCTGGATGGTCTATTGCGGTGTCGGCACTGCGCTGAAGCGAGCCGTGGGCGCCGGGTCCCGGGGTGGGTGGGTGGCCCACTGGCTTCAGACGCCTTGTGGTGTGGGGTTCACCCTGGGGTGGGCGCTGGTGGGATGGGTGTGGTGTTCACCCTGGGATGGGTGTGGGGTGCTGGGGTGGGTGTGGAGGTTTGGTGCTAGTGGTGAGTTATTGAGGGACTGGCTCTGTAATGATCTTTAGTAGAGTCCTCAGCCTTGGTGAGGTTGGTGACTGGGGCTGTTCAACCAAGGGGTGTCCTGGTGCCAGTGGGAGTTTGGAATGCTTCAACTTGCACATTTGGACATTGGGTTTGTGCTCTTTTTATACTTTCAAAGCGGCATATAAAACTGCAGTATCAACTTCATCAGTTGCAATAGCAGTTTAAAACTCCATGTGGAGCACTTGTTTTTCAAGACCTCCACAAATGAGGGATGCTGATGTGTCCAGGGCACTGGAATTCCCTACTTTTTCCAGAGCATGAATTGTCATGTACCCAAATGAATTTGCTGTATAGGTAAAAAGAATTGTTTTTGTTTTGAGCATTGAATTCTTTTGACTTTGGTCTGACTAATCACTGGTGTGTATTATGTACCTTGGCTTTCTGGCATGTCTGATACTTTCCTAGGTGGATCAATGTTTTGATTGTAGGTTCTACATTCTAGTTATTAATTGCTTCCTTGCATTTGGTCTTGTTTTCAGGTTGGACAACATTTCTATTTGCGTAGTGATCTCTTTTAATGGCTCCTCAGTCTCTTCAAAAGAGATTTGATCTTTTCCTTTAATCTGGTACCAGTGTTTTGACTTGTATCTTTATAGGGAGGGGAATGTGTCATAGAGACAAAGTATGTAAGTGAGCCCTTTAGCCCACCAAATCTGCCAGCCATTAACCACTCATCACTAATCCTACATTTTATTCTCCCCACATGCTTATCAAATCTCTCAAGATTCTCACTGACTTGCATGGATGTAGTTTACAGAGGCTAATTAACCTTGCAGTGTGCCTGTCTTTGTGATGTGGAAGGAAATTGGAGCACCTATAGGAAACCCATAAAGTTGCAGGGGGAATGTACAAATCCACACAGTACCCAAGGTCTGCATTGAACGCAGATCTTTGCTGTGAAGCAGTGACTCTCAACTGTGTGACTGCTGGTTGACTAAGAGATGGATTCTTGGAGCACTAACAAGTAAATGGAATGTAATGGCAAATCTGAATGATGCACTTAAAATCATAAAACTTAATAACAGGATTTATGTTAAAACATACTTCACTGCCATTGTTTTATTTGTTACACCCCCCCCCCCCCCGAGCGAACATATTGCACTTTTGTTAAAATGTCATCTAGTATTTATTTGAACTAATTATATTACCTTTATATTTCTGAAGGTGAAAGATTCAAATTTACCATAGCCAAATGTAGATGAAAACTCAGTGTGGAAATCTGGGTATTGCAACACTGTAGGGAAATGAATAAATGGCATTTGAATAATGCTCTACGCTTTCCTAATATTCCAAGTTTTCTTGTTACTCTTCCTAAAGTCAGGATCTGTCCAAGGGCATAGTAGAACAGTCTCTTTGTGCTGTACTGTGGAATAAATCAGCAGCTGAGGAGAGCTGACTTTGTAGTCTTGTGCTTGCCTTTTCTAAAGGAATTGTGTATATACAAAGTTTCATTAACTTCTCCTATTTTGGGTGACTGTCAAAAATATGAAAATACAAGCATGTTTACAGCTGTATTGTAATTATATCATCTTTTTGATGCAGATCCTGAGGATTGCATTGGAATCAGGCTTGCCGTAAACTGCAGATAACTTGCTTTTTGTGACTTGCATTCCAATTAATGGGACAGCTATAGATTTTTAACTATTAAATCAATTCATCATGGATCAGACATTGGATGTCCTGGAAGGAAATGAATCTTGTGAAGAAGTAACGTATCTTGGCTCTGATCCCCTAAACGATGGATGTTTGTTTGAGGTGGATTCTGATATATCAGACTTTGAAATTCCTGAGACACCCAGGTATTAAAGATCTTAACATTTATTAAATCATTACTGCAGATTGTATTATTTATCTATCTAGCCTTTAATTTTTCTCACATATTGTCCCTCTTATTTTAAGCCCCACTTTTTCCAAGCAAAACAGTAAGCCTTATCAAGCAGCAGCTACAACCCAGGATAGAAACATTGCTAATGATGGGAGAAAGCCCAGATCTGTGAGTTGGCCTTTTATCTTGTACTTTCAATCCTAGCACTGCTTCTTATTGAAGTTAATATCAACACAAGTTTAAACAATCTGTTGGCTTCCTTTAGCCAAACACTTTGATCTTGTACACTGCTTTGCAAAAAGCTTGATGCGTATTGAATATTTAGGAGTAGATGGGCTTCTAGGTATATTGCATCCATTGCTTGTCCTTCTTGATATGTACCTCTGGTCTGTGTGGTGCCACAATGATTTGTCCTTCATAATGACTTGGTACAGTAGCCCTATCCAACCTTGCCAATATTTACAATGGTGGTATTTTAAGCAGTGAAATTTGATGCTTCCTGTACATGTGCATAATTTATTAAAATTATGGTCAGTGAATTTTACATGGGCAAATCCAAAGATGTCCATGTTGGACTAAAGGAATGCTTCTAAATGAAGTGGAGATCTTTAAAAACTTGAATAACCTTGTCATTAAAATACTGTGGGGACAACTCTGTCTAGAAACTACTTTTCACCTTAAGACAAAATATAAATGATGCAAGTTGTACTGCAATCCTGCCTGCAGGGAGCTGTTCTGCATGCCTTGCCTGAGGGATGTTTGCTGGAAGGAAATTGATTTATCCGAATGATTTCCTTAAATCTGAGGAAAGTGCCAATGAGGCTATATTTTCTGTAATCTTGAACAAGGCTACTACCAGTAGCCTTGTCAGATAAGAAATAGTTTCTAGTGATGAGTTGCCAATGCAGCTGCTTCCATTTGCAAATTGATGTCAGGGGCAATGCACATGTCAGTTGGTGTTTAAGCCTGCATTTGGTTAGAGGTGCCTGAGACTGAGTGTTAAATGGTAGTTCTGCACTGCACAGCCCCAACCCCATAAAGTGGGTCAGCAAAGGTGAGAGTAAGGTTTAAGTGGGACTTGATAGACAAGCCCAGATCTTCCTCAGTGGGATCATGGAATTGTTGTTGGGCAAACTAGTGGGGGTTAAAGGCTGAGTCCCTGGCCTAGATAGCTTGTGGCTTGCATCCTAGGATCCTATGCTTGCTATTGAGATGGTGAATATTGCATTCATCTAAAATTCCTTTCTGGAGAAGTGGCAATGTGAAAAATTCAGGGGGAAGAGGCTGGCAAAAACCAGGCAATAAAAGGCCAATTAGACTTGTCTTTTTTAAACCATAATCAATTACTAACAAGCAATAACAGTATATTTAGAAATCTAAGTGGAATTGACATGACTTTGTGAAAGAAATCATGCCTGACCAAAGTTTGGGAGTCTTATGCAGAATAGACAAAGGGGAAGCAGTAGATGTGGGGTTTGAACTTTCAGAAGATGTTTGATAAAGTGCTAAACAAAGTTAAGTTACAAGAGTCCATGATGGAGGACTGGCTTATGCTTATCTGCTACTTCCTAGCCGTAAGGGATCATTTTCAGGTTGATAAACTGATCAATTGGGTACTACAGGGATTAGTGCTGAGAATATAACTATTTGTAATGATTTGGGAACTAAATGTATGAAAGCCAATTTTTGTAGGTAACTGCAAACTTTTGCAAGTGGAAGGCAAGGTAAATCCTCCATGCAATGTACAGAACTATTGCTAGGTGATTGGCAAATGTAGGAAAAATGTAATATAAATGGCAAAAAGCCATAACATAAAGGGACATTGGGGTCCTTGTGCAGAAATGTAAAGCTAAGACATGAGTCTAGCAGGTTGTAGAGAAGGCTACTGGAATATTGCCCCTTATTTCAAGGTGGTTGGAATACAAGTAAGCAATTCGTGCTGTAACTGTAGTCAGACCACATTTGGAATAGTAAGCAATTTTGGCCCCAATCAGCAAAATTTCTTTGGAGGCAATTTGGAAAAGATTTATTAGAATGATTGTGGTTTAGTTTTTCCTAGAAGGAAAAGCTAGGTAGTTTAGGACTCATTAGCTTGGAAGGGTTGGAGGTAATCTGAATCAAATGCAAGCTTTTCAGGGTGAATGCTGAGAACATGCTGCTTCAGGGGAAGTCTGGAACCGGTAGGTATGGTCTCCATTTTGGTTTGAAATGAAATTCCTTGAAGATGGAGTCTTTAGAATTCTTTATTGCAGAGAATGGGAGGGGGGGGGGAATAGCAGGGAGAAAGGCAAAACAGACTTGAGACATGTCACATCAGCCACAATTCTATTGGATGGCAGAACAGGCATAAATGGCCTTGTGGATTTGCCATCTGAGATCCCAAACACAACCTTCAATATTTGACGAAGATGGATCTTGCTGGCTCAGATGGTTCTAAAGCCACAGTGAGACCCTGAGATAGGGGAACTATAAATATCCTTGCCCATAACTTCTTTAGAGGCCTTTGCAAGATAGCAAAAATCTTCCTTCCTCTCATCACAAGCCTCTGGCATTGTCAACTGTCAAGAATTTCCACAATATTTTTAATTGTGGAAATTGTTCATCTATTAAATATTATACAGGCAACGTTCATCAGTTTGGGTAGAGTAGGTGATGGCTGAAGACAAGAACAAAAGAGCAGGAGTAGCCCCTTGAGCCTGAGTCCTGACTGCAGAGATGCAGATGATCCACTTTTCCCTTATCCTGATTCCATATTCAGGAATCTGAATGCCTGAGAGAATTTGAGCAACCTCAGCTCTTTCAAAAAAATAAAAGCTCATTCTCAATGAAGGGAAATGGCCTCTCTTGTACTGAGATGCTTGTTCTAGACTCCTTGGCCTGGGAAATCTGCACCCATCCTGTTGATTCCTGTCAATCTTAAGTTTAGGTAAGAATCCAATACTTTGGTTAGCTGTGGCTGTGCCATCATTCTAGTGAGAATGAGTTGTGTAATGCTTAATCTCTGTTCTTGCACCAACTTCCTGATCTTGATCCACTTGCCCCTTGTACTTCAATGTATGTTTTGAAAGCTTAAGACTGTTTCAAAAATGAGAAATTCATCTTTGGGTCACTTTATGATTAATCTTGTGTAGCATTCTAGCTAGGTCCCTGGTGGTTCATCTTTCTCCCAGCATTGTTCTGAAAAGCTCACTAATTGTATGAACTTGTCCTTAAAGCTACTCTGCCTCTTTTTCCCCAGTTTGTATCACTGACTATATTGCCCCTGTTACTGTTCTACTTTTGGTTTTGTACTATCCCACAACTTTTAAGGTGGAGTGCATTTTGCTCTTTTTATAACTTTCACAATTTTAGATGTTCTCTCCCCTTCACTTCCCCCTCCCCCAAACTTTCCAGGCAGGTATAATTCCTCAAATGCCTGTATCAAGATGCTCCTGCACCCACCACACCTTTTCCACCTCCTTTTGTTTCTCTCTTAATGAGGGTCTTAAAGATTTGTTCTCTGATCTTGCTATCACAAGGCAATGGCCATTGATGCACCTTGTAGCAGAGTAATTCAGTATTATTGAATGAAATATTCTTGATCAGAGCAATTTTAAGGAATAGTTAACAATTTTTTTGGGGGGTGGGGAAATGATTCCAGAATCTGGGGGCATAGGCAGTTGATGTGATTTGAAATTTTATGTAGAAAATGGGCTGTAACTTTAAGGAATCAAGAGGAATCTTCATGTTCTAAAAGGTCCCAGGATTCTTTGGTTAACTTTATGCCTGTCTGAAGACTTGTAGCTTATTTCCCCAGTAGCTTTGAACAAAGCAAAGTTGCAGGTGGATGAAGTAAGTTTTGAAATACATACCAATGGTAGAGCCACAAGCTATTCATCGGACAACTAATTTATCTGCCTAGCTGGAAAATTAACCTTTCAGCCTCATTTCCCCTCGACCAACCCATATTTTACTAATGCTGTCCCCATTTTAAGCACCTTCAGTTTCATCAGACAACCTTTTGCACAGCCCCTTCTGACACTTTCAAAATGCATTTTGAAATATTGCAATGACACTTTTTGCCCCATATTACAGTATTCAACATATAATTTTCCAAGAACTTAGTGATTAAGGGCACATTTTATTGCTGTAATATTTTCTAAAATCCTGGTTACCACAATCTTTAAATCAATTGCTAAATTTTGACTGTTTTGGTTTTGATCCTACTCCTAATGAATAACTGCTACCTTCCAATTTTGGGCTGACTGGATCTAGGGAGTTCTGGAAGACTAAGTGGAGCTGCCTCTAGAACAATGTGCATGTCACTGGGTCCAATAAATATGGCTTTTGATTCTACTTAATGTTGGTTTCCCTTTTTATTATGGAACTGACTTTTTAAGCCAATTCCTTTCCCATTTCTTGAGGCAATATTTGCTACACTCCATTAAATGTTTCTCTTGCAACTTGTTTTACTGGTTTTCTGTAACTTTCCAACTTTGGTCATCCCTTTGATCTCTCTGGACTTGCAACTGTTAATAAACTCTCTTTGATAGCCTTTGACCCCTTCAGTTACTATATTACTTTCCTACATTAGTCTCCACAACTTGCTTCTAAGAACTTCTTAGTACTTCTAAGAACTAAGTGTTTTTAAGATCCTTTACTGTGAAATTACTGGTTTTGTGCAAAGTTATTAATGGCCTGTTCCCAACTTAATGTACCGATTCTGGAAATGGGAATACTGCAAACTTGTAACAATGTTTCTACACAGACCTATATGCTTTATGAATGCTCCTTCAAACAACTTGTCAGTTTTTTCCTGATCTAAATGAAGATTTAAATTTTTCATTTGTTGGACTTCAAGAGAATTTTTTGTGATGGTTACAGCAAAGATGCAGCAGCTATTGGGGGAGGGTGGTGTAGATCTATAACTTGCCACATAGATTCAATTCATTGGGAGTGTATTTTGGTGTTTTGAAGTTCAAAAGCAAGATTATCCCCACCTCCACCATGCAAACAAATTACCATTACTTTTTATGTGCAGGTATTTTACAAATTTCCAGTGAGTTTTCAAACTACATCAGTGCTTCAAAGCCAAAAATGACCATGAAAGTTTTAAAGATGAGTTGCTAATCTTGTATTACAACTGGTTACTTTGGTACTGCAAGTTTTAATTTTGTGGACAGGGCAAATGTAATGGTAAAATATATGGTATCTGACAGTTCAAAGTATTCTAAAACCAACCAGGGAGTGTACATTTGGATCTGGTTGTAATGAGATGGATTAATCTTGAGGTCCTTCATGTACACTTTGAGAAAAGATTAGTCTGAAATTATTTTTGCCTTTGCAATTTCCTTCAACCAACATTGCCTTCGATGTTAAGCGAGCAGGGAAAATGGTTTAAAAAGTAAGATGGTAGATGATCAGACTTGAGTATCAGATTTAGTCCACTGTAAAAGATGAATGATTGTCTCTGGCAAATTAAGATAGATTGGGATGATATTAATTGGTGTATGTGAAGATTTGGAGAATGTTTTTAAAAAAACACCAAGATGACTAAGAATAGAACTAAGTTGTCTACGAGCATATTTTTAGTCTTTCCTGCATTAAAAGAGCAGAGAATGGAGAAATGATGAATCAAGCAGTCTTTGTACCATACAATAAAGTAATAAGAATTATAGAATTCCTCCCTTTTGCTCTAGACTTGCTAAATATTGTTAGATGCAAAAGTAATGGTACTAAAAGCTGAGTCTGTTGGACCTGACAGCATCTATCAAAGGTTGAGTAGAGATACCAGATGCTGTAGTAGTGATCTTCCAAATTCGACACTTCTGGTAAGGCTTCAGCAGGTTAGAAAACTACAAATTTAATGCTAAAAGGAAGAACTCATGAAGTAGCTACATTAGTCATTATGGAAAATGCTAAAATCACATTGAGAAGTGGTAGAATGTGAATTTGTAGAATTAAATAGTTGCCATAACCTAAGGAAAGTTTCTCATTGAATGTAATGGGGTGCATAAAGGTGGTTAAGAGTTAGAATAGTATCTAAAAATGTGACCATTGTACCTAAGCAGAAATTTCATGGTAGTAGCATTCAGCAATATTAAATGCCTGCTTTTGTTTTAGGCTACTAAGAAGGCTACCCATCCACCAAAGAAGTGCCTTGTTATGACTACTGCAACTCGGACTCCTCAAAAGTGTACCAAGCAATTATTTGTGGAAGGCAAAGCCTCTTCCTGTTTGCAGCAGAAGATTCTTTTGTGTTCAAAACAAAAACACAATACATCTCTAAGTCCAGTATTCAGTAAAAAGTCTACAAACTCAAACACTGCTTCCACTTCTACAAAAACAAGTTCTGCTTCTAAAAAACTCTTGAAAGTACCATCAAAAAAATATCCTGCTGAAAAGTCAAAACTATCACCCAAGTCAAGAGATTCTAGTGTGTGTCCTGTTCAAACAAACTGGGTTAACAGAAATTGTCATTCTCCTTCAACTGCTTCTCGTTCTTCACATTCCCCAGCAATGAAAAAAGCCAAGTCATCAAGCTCTGAAAGTTTGCCAACTGCCAGTAGTTCAAGTCATCTTTCAGTACACAAGATCAGCAACATACCCTTAAAGGAAAATGAGTCTGTACATCCAGTGAGAAATTCCTTGGGCTTTGTAAAATCACCCATGCACACTTCAATGTCCTCTGCTTTGAAGCCAGCAGGATCTTCAAATTCTGCAACATTAACAAATGGTATGAGTGACTGGATTGATCTGGATGAGAGCAGTGAAATAGTGGGTAGGTTTCTGTATCTTGCACAGTGAGCTAATGCTGTAATTCTGAACATTGAGAACAAGTTAGCACCTGATTTAATGTAGCTGTCTTGTGTGGAAAA
>JARFYF010000051.1:38202138-38213022 GCA_030265395.1 Rhina ancylostomus | reverse complement strand
AGATACGTTGGACAGGTTCAAGAGGTTGTTGGATAGGCACATGGAGGAGTGTGGGATAGAGGGATATGCGGGAGGAAGGGGTTAGATAGCGTGAGGTGTGGTTTGATGGGCGGCACAACACGGTGGGCCGAAGGGCCTGTATTGTGCTGTATTGTTCTATGGTTCATATAGCTGTTGAAACACCTTTGGTTTGAATCCTTCTTTACAACTATTGTTTCAGTTTAATTATCTCCAGAGCTTTGAACATTCTATATGCAGTATACAGATTACATAAACCTTAATACAAACATATAAGAACCATTTTTAAGAACTATAATATATACAGTCATGCAATATTTTGGCATTCTACTAAATATCATGAACTGAATGATAACAGTCTCTACATCGGTTGCCTTATCACACTCTCCTTCCTGCCTCTGTTCTCATGCTGTCGAGCTTTCTGATTTTCCAAATTCTTCAATCCTAAACCATGCCTCTCCACTTTTCTCCTTTGCCTTTTGATCCTTCACTATGAAGGATCCCTTTTGAAGAATGTATCTTGGGCTCTGCATCTATCAGGGAGTTCTGCCGACAGTCTTGCTCTGCTAAAACTGCAGCACAGAGAGAGGACCCACGATGCGCTGGTTGCCCGGGACTTGGTCGTCTATTGCCCAAGTTATGAATTAAACTGATATGCCTTAATTTTGCTGCCCCTTCCTTCAAGAACTATATGTTCTCAGTCTGAAGTCCCCTGAATAACAGCTAACCTGTATGATGGGAATCAAGATCCATATTCTCTTTGAAATTTTCACCACTCTCTCATTGTCTGTTTCTTGTTTGAAGCAAAGTCCATGGGACCATTTCCAGCACTGCCTCCATTCCTAGGGTCCATGCTGGCTTTAGACTGCTGGTTCCCATCAGCTTCTCTGCTCATTTTCTCTCCCAGTGGTGTTCAGGTTTACATTTGGGCCTTGCCTTGTCAGTAAGTTCCTCATCTTTGTGCCGGTTCACCAATGCACGGACACCTCTCCTCTTTACTCTGTGTCTGTTACAGCACTGCTGCCACACCACTTCATTAACAGATTCAAAAAATCCAATTAGCCAAGGTTCTAGGACAACCTGAGAGCCAGGGATTATAATGCCTTGATGACCTTGAGTCCAGCCAGCATCATTTTGTGTGAAAGATTCCAAACAATCAATGTTCTGCAGCCACACCCCGGTTGTTTTACTGCTGCATGCTGTTATCAAGTTCTCTCTGCTCAGTAATATGCTTCTATTACTGCATATTCAAAAAGCAACTTCTTTTTGATTAGGTTACAGCATAGAACATTAGAAAACCTACAGCACAATTCAGGCCCTTTGGCCCACAAAGCTGCACTGAACGTGTCCCTAGTAGGTTCTTCTCCATTGTCTCTCCCTGCTGTAGGGATTTTGTTATAGTTTCTCATCGTGGAGCATTGTCTTGACTTTGTACCGCTCCACACCGTTGGAAACTCGTCTGTTCCGCTGATGGCTGTCCAGCTTTTCTACTTCACCTGATGACTTGATTTGACTTACTCAAGCTCATCACAGAATGAAGGCTTTCCTTCCTCCACAGATACTGTGTTGTCAACCATAGTCATGTTTCTCTAGTTTTTGAAAGACATTTTCGACTCACTGCAATATTTTATTTCAAATTCTAAGTCTTTTGTCCTTCTGATAGTTTCACTGTAGCTACTGCTTCACTATTCCCTGTAGCCAGCTCGCTCCAGCTTCTGCTTTAGACCGCTGCCCTATTTCTTCAGGCCAGTGCTGTCCCTCTGTTAACACCACTTACCAGCTCTCACCAATGGCTCACTTCTCTGTACTTTGGAAATTTGTCAAAACTTCCAAACACTTATCGATAAACCTTAGATTTCTGAATGTTTTTACATTCCTTTCATTTATCCTTGATACCTCGTTGATTTGAGAGTCATGTTGTACATTTGGAATTTTGTTTAATTTGTGTCAAGTGATGAAAAGGTGTAAACAGGATCTCTCATGGGTATTTACCGCACATCTGAAGAGAGTGATAAAGATGATACACATGAGGCAACCGTGACGATTGAGGACATGACTGTAGATAAGCATGTAGATACAGTAGTAAGTCATTCTGAGAAAGGCTGACAGTTTACATTAGGTTCAACCTTAGATCTACAACATCATCTTTTGCTGCTGAGGTTGCAGAATCACCAACTCATGATGTAACAACGTTTCCATAGATATGTAAAAGGAATAGGTACTAAGGGCATGTTCAAGGTCGTGGCTTAATGTCAGGTTTCAAGGTACTTTGCTGAACCACTGAGTTCCAATTCAGTAGTTACGATGCTGTTAAACTTCATTCTGGATATAGTCACATTGATTTACTGTGTAAATTTTAAAATATACACAGTGTACACAGAAGTGCTTGTAAAAAGCCATTGAGTTTCTGACTGAACCAGCAACATTCTAATTACAGATATGTAGAATTGTGAGCCTGGCAGATACACTTAGCAAATGAATGTCTGATGCATATTTAGCTTTGATAAAAGCAAGTTACTGAGCATGCAGAATTTATGAAATATATACAGAAAATGCATAAAATCAGGAGTGTCCAAACTGTTGAGCTTGGAGGATCATCTTCAGGCCGGAGTGGAAGCCTGCAGGCTGAGGTTGTTGCTGACACTTGTGTTCTAGTGTATACAGGTCCTCCCCAGGGTACGATAGGGTTCCGTTCCCGTGAACTGTTTGTAACCTGGACAGTTCACAAGTCGGAAATGTGGCCGCGAACCAAGTTCCCAGGTGACAGAAGATGCCCGCAGCCCCGCAGCAGCCGGTAAATTCATCCCACTGGTCTCCCAAATGCTTGTTCGTATGTATGGGCTGTACATAAGTTGGGTGTCTGGTAAGCTGGGGTGGATCTGTAGGAGCTTGCTGGGCCTGCACTGTGATATCAAATGGCTCATTCGGCTGAACACACAGCATTCTACTGGTCATACAAGGCCCACAAGAACAATGAAGCAGGTGATAACCAGAAGGTTGAGGTCTCTTCACTGTTAGTTAAAGGACCTATTACTACCTGGGTCGGGGACTCTGAGGAAAACAAAAAACAGAAATGCTGGAAGAACTCAGCCGGGGAACCAGCATCTGTGGAAGGAGAAACCAGTCAACATTTTAGGTCAGGAACCCCTCCTCTGGACTAGGGGAAAAATGGAGGAGTGTCAGTTTTGTGAGCAGAACTGAGGAAGCAGTGGGGTGCAAGATAAAAGACTACATGGAGGTAGGTTAAGCCAGATCAGGTGATAAGGAGCACGACTATTAGCAAAACATTTTATAAAACATAGTATATATAGCATCTATGGGGAGAAAGGAATTGTTGATGATTCAGGTCAAAACCCCTGCATCAGAACCCGACTTTTTGACCCCAAAATGTTAACAGTTCCTCTTCGCCACCCCCATCCCCACACAGATGCTGTGTGACCTGCTGAGTTTGTCCAGCAGATTGCTGTTTGCTCCAGACTCCAGCATCTGCAGCCTCTTGTGTCAACAAAATTAGAATATTCAATTATGGGATTATGGGCAGTCAATACAGTACACCACAGATTTCAAGTATTCTGGTTTTAAAAATGAAATGGAACACAGCTCTTAAAAATCATAGGTTGTCAGTAAAATGCATTATTGAAAACTTAATGTAACTCAGTGATGCACCTTACTGATTTTTTTCCCCAAGATTACGCACAGTAGCGTAGTGGTTAGCGTGACTCTTATTACAGTGTCAGTGAACGGGATTCAATTTCCCGTCAGTGCCTGTCAGGAGTTTGTACATTCTCCCATGTCTGTGTGAGTTTCTCCGGTTGCTTCCCACATTCCAAAGACGTATATGTAGGTTAACGTGGGTCTCGATGGGCGGTGTGGACAAGTTGGGCCGGACGGGCCCGTTACTGTGCTGTATAGATAAAGTTTTTAAGAATAAGTAAATATAATCTTTTGCAGAATATTCTCATTAAAAAAAACAGTTGAAGAGAAATGATTTTACTTTAATGTCTTTGAAATACCACACTGTATTGCTAATTTAGATTTATATTTTGGGCTTCCTTCATACTGCTTTTGTTTTTCATCCCAACAAAGTTGTCTTAAGCGTATCAGTGATATCTAACCTAGAGAAGTACCAGGTACAGTAAGGTGGATTCAAGTTCTGCACTCCGGGATACCTAATTTCTACCATGTCACCCAAATCGGACTATAAATCTAGTTGTATGAACTTGATTAGTTTGTTTTTTGCTATCTAGACAATTTTTTAATCTCTCTCGATTCTTTATGAAATATCTCACCTATTCTGTTTTGTTCTTTTTATGGTGACAGGCACCAAAGGCAAAAAAGAAACAAAAGCATGGAACCAGGGAGGTATAGTGTAGTATATTGAAAGAGATGTTATAGGCTTGGCTATCTTTCCTCCAGTTATTAGTATGTATCAGGTTTTGCCAAATGTATATACATGTAAAAAATTAACAATCAGTGTTTTGAAAAGAGGGGCATGAAGAGAAGTTGTTAATATTTTTAGGGTAATGTTATTGATAGCTGAAGGTGAGAGTTCTAACCATCCATTGATCATGTCATGTTATATGGATTTGATCCAGTGAAATTTGTTCTATGAAAATCCTCTATCCCACTGCCCAGTATTTGGAGTGATGATAACCTTAAATACTTCAAGTTATCTCTTAATATAAATCATTAATATAGAGTGAGTGCTATTGTTGATCTACTTTGATGAGATTACTTTGCTGTGATTGACACTTGTCAGTAAGCCCATTGGCAGACACCCATTCAATTGGTGGCAATGTAACAGTTGTGCTGCTGCTTCAAAGAGATTTTTTTTATTCTCCAATTGTTTGCTTTCAACTCTTTTCTTGAGGGAGACTGTGAAAGACTCCCCTGAAGCTGAGCACAGCATGGACACGCCTTTATTCAAGATTCCAAACCTACTTTTGGGAAGGACAGACCAAAACAATGTTTTTCCTCATTTTCCTCTCTGACCACTATTGTGTGAAATGAACCAGTTTACATAAAGTGCAGACTGATGAGATTTTGGTTCCTTTTAATTTGTTTCTGAGTCTTTAGCAATAGTAAAATCTAATGCTGAAGTGAGTGAATATCTATACTCATTTTTCAGAATGTGGTGGAAAATTTCATTGGCGCGGTAAAAGCAGTGCTAAAAAAATGTGAAAATTTCAACTATAAAGATATGTCGTTGGCACCAAGAGCTGCTAAAACACACCAAAATATGCACAGAACTGTTTTACTCACGGTTAATGTAATTTTCAACTTTGCACCCTATTTTTTTCTGTGTTGTACAAACAGATTTTCGGCCTTAAAGTTTAGAATGCCTATGCTGTACAGACTGTATTGATGTTGCACAGACTGTCTGCACAATTGGACGTTACTGATTTGACCTTCATTTCTGTAAAACTGATGCAATATCTGGTATATCATTACTTTAAGACTTCAGTTCAAAGTTCAGCTGCTTCGAAGAAGAGACAGAGACCGAGACCTAGCAGATCTGCAGAAAAACTTATGAAACAAGAGGAGGAGAAAAAGCATTTGGAAGAAGGTGAATATGCTCCTTGTTTTTAAGCCATTCTTTGGATGAGTGCCACTGGAAAGATTGGCAGTTACTGGCCATTCCTTGTTTCCTTAACCGAAGGGCATGAGTGAATTAGTTGGATTTTTCCTAGCAATCCAACAGCACGTGATTATTATTACTGTTGCCAACCTTTTGATTTTAGATATTTAGAAACAATTTTCAGATTTTTGTAGACAATCCAGAATAATTTGGGCACATTTTGTACTTGGTCCAAAGTTTCCTAAGTTCTTGAGCATTCAAATGCTGACCCAGAAAACCTAGAACAATACTTCCAAAAATTTAGATACATAACTATAGCGGTCAGTCTCTTTACATTCATATTAAATGCAGTATAGCTCTCTGCAGCTCAGGATATCCACATCACGTAGGTAGAGGGTGGAGAGGGATTCATGAATCATTGCCATACCAGCACAAACTTTGGGAAGATGTGTAGATATGATTTCATTAGGAATATTATTTAAATATTGCAAATAGAAAACTAGTTGCATTTTCTGGTGTGATTTGTAAACCTGAGCAGAAAGTTGACGAGAGGGTACTAGGTGAATGGAGACATTTGTATCAGGGCGTTGTCCACTTTAACCCATTCAGTGGTGGTACAATTGGATAATCTATCCAGGGTCCCAACAAGTGGTTTGAGAGTGAACAAACCAATGTAACACCTAGCTGATCTCAGTGAACAGAGACTGAGTATCTCCTGATGGGAGGTTGAAAATTGAGCTGGCAAATGAATAATATCTTTTGCTTTGCAAATAAGTTGGATTGGATTGTACTAAGATACTGTGAAAAGCTTTCATTTAGCATGCCATCCAGACAGATTATGCCATACATAATTATATCGAGGCAGTAGAAAGAAAACAGAATACAGAATTATAGTGTTACAATTACAGAGGAAATGCAATGTAGGTAGACAAGTAAATTGCAAGGGCCACAATGAGGTAGACTGGGAGATCAAGAGTTCAATGTATGGGAGGTCCATTCAAGAGTCTGATAATAGCGGGATAGAAGCTGTCCTTGGGTCTGGTGGTACATGCTCTCAAGCTTTTGTATCTTCTGCCTGATGGGAGTGGGGAGAAGAGGGAATGACCGGGGCAGAAGGGGTCCTTGATGATGTTGCCTGCTTTCCCCGAGGCAGCAGGAAGTGTAGCCAGAGTCAGTGGAGGGGAGGCTGGTTTGCAAGTAAGTAAAGTAATTCTGAGATTGAATGTTGAAGTTAGTATTGTATTCAAATCCAGGCAGAATGCTGTCAGCCTTTCAGCCTGTTGAGGTTGATGAAATGAGTGGAGTATATTCAAAGTAGATAAGAAAGACTTGCACTTCCATAGTATGACATGAAACACTTTATAGCTAATGAAGTACTTTTAAAGACACTGTTGTAATGTAGAAAATATGACAGGCAAATTGTCCATGGCAGGGTTGTATGAGAGATGATGTGACTTTAACCAGATAATCTGTTTTATTGATATTGACTGTGGGATATTGACCTCGACATCATGCGTCTCTCTGCCGCTCTTTAGCATGATCTTTTGACGTCCACCTGGGCTGGTAGACAGTTAATATTTCATTCAAAAAACAAGATATTCAGTGTTGCAGACCTTCTGCTGTACTGCAAAGGAATGGACATCCTAGATCAATTATTACCAACAAATCATAACAGAGACAAAACAGAAAGCTACATACATAAGAACATAACAAAATGAAACTATGTCACTGCTAGTTGCCTGCAAAGTGTCACCTCTCTCAGGTGCCATCTTGCAGAATGTTCTTTTCATTGCACCTGTGCATACATGTACTTGTGCATGTGCCAATAGACTCAACTTTGACTTTGAAATAGGAACAGGAGTAGGCCATCTGGCACCTCAAACATGCTCCACCATTCAACATCATCATGGCTGATACTCCCAAGGCTTCTACTCTTCCTCTGTGCCTGCTCCCCATAGCCCTCAAGTCCCTGATCTTTCAAAAATGTATCTGTGTCTTCTTTAAATGCTACTATTGATCTAGCCTTCACAACCCTCTTCAACCTACACAGTGCTTTCTGCAGTATTACACTTCCCTTTAGACTGTCAATAACATTAGTACTTAACACCACAGATTGGTACAGTAAAAGCTGTGAAATCCAGTAGAAATAAATTGACGTAGCTTTCTGCTGGTTTTGAGTCCTTCATGTCTTCTAGTCAGACTGGAGCAAGAATTAAATCTCTGTTCTGAAGCCAGCAGAAATATTGCTGTCATTATGGATGTGGAATGAGGTTCTATATTTTCTAGTCCATTAGCGCATTGGATGTAGTTTCCACCTTGCCCAGTGAAACCAGGTGAGAAGAGGTTCTCAGAGTGCACCTTTTATTTCATGGGACCCTCGTTGTTGATTTTATGCTGAAGCTTGTGATTATTTTTGCTGATTATCTGGGTTGCTTTTCTCAAGTGATGAGAGCAGTGGCAGAAATGGGAGCAGATAGTTGATGTGCATGCTATCCCTCTACCCAGTTCCCCTCAAAAACAGAGGCAAAGATTGACCAGGGATAATGGGACAAGGATATGGGGGTGGAGTGGGTTCATTTGAAAAGAAACAAGGAAAACAAAACTCCATTAGCTGTTCTCATTACCACAGGGCAAATCATTTTGTATTTACCTGCAGAGACCAATAAAAACATTTTGTATTTAACAGAAGAGTTACGATTGGCAGCTGAACAACTGGAACGAGAAATTCTTGAACAAAAGAGACTTGAGGAGGAAGAGAAAGCAAGAATTGCAGCAGAGGTTTGTATTGCTTTACTGAGAGTGCTCAACATCTGGAACAACAGAAGAAATGAGGGATGGAGGGTGTGAGTACAGGTGAGGAATGTTTGTAGAATGGGTTGACAATTTGTTTTCTCCTCTTCCCTACTGCTGCCCAGAGCAAGCTACCACTTAAATCCTTGAATTGCTTATTGCTCCTCATTTGTGAAAGGAAGCATATGGCCAAAGTATATTTAGTAAATGTTGGTTAGTTTCTAAATTCATGAAATATATGTGTTGAATAAAAGTTTCAGTCAATCTTCAACAATTACACTATGCTTTTACAAGGAACCTCAAAAATTGTAACGTGAATATACAGATTAGATATAAGGAGGATGTTCCTGATGGCTTGGGAGTCGAGAAATGGGGATCACAGCCTCAAAATGTGGGATATTCCATGTACAATTGAGATGGGGAGAAATTTCTTCATCTGGAGGTGGTGAACCTCTGAAAAGCTCTACCACCAAAGGCAGTGGAACCCAAGTCATTAAATAGATTGAAGAAAGAGATTTAGTTTTAACACTAAGAGGATCAGAGGATATAGGAAGAAGGTGGAAATAGGGTATTGAAGTGGATGATCTGCTGCGATCATATTGAATACTAGACCAGCTTGAAGGGCTCAATGGCCTACTCCTGCTTCTATTTTCTCTGTTTTTATGTTGTAAAACATTACAAGGTGCTTTGTATTCATTTGCTACAGGATGCCCAGTCTCTGACCTACATCGTAGACCATTTACTCATTGTATTGACCCAATTTATTTTACAGCATGTGGTAACTCTCAGATGTTGGTAGTGGGAAACTCAGCATGACAGTGCTGTTGAATGTCAAGGATATCTGGTTAGACTCTCTCTTGTTAAAGGTGGTCATTGCTTTGCCATGTAACAGCTTGTAACTAAAGATTGTCTGAAAGATATCTATTTTAATGAAATAGATTTCATTTTAATATAAATTACAATTGCTAGTGGGATCCTGTAGACAAAATAACAAAGATACTTAAAAGAAATTTATGAAAGCAAGGTGACTTCTGGCAAATAGAAACACACAATACTTGTGAAGATTCTGCACTTGGGTAAGGTCAGTTTCCATGTGGTAAGTCAGAGACTGCCCATCATAAACTGGGCTAATCTAACAGATAAAGCCACAAAAGAGCAGCAGGAGATGTTCAGAAAATAATTTGAAGTTACACAGAACCAGTGTATACCCCAAAATGGGCAAGAGGTCTACTTCCCAAAACATTCAATGCATGTGTACAACAAACAATATAAAACTAAATGAATTGGCTCATACAAAAAGGCAAGTGGTAATATCGCACATGCTTGAACTACAACTAGAAGAGAAGACACACGACTTTAGAGTTACAAAGAAGAGTAATAGGTGAGAAAATTGATATTAAGAATTACAAGAAGGGAGTTTGAAAAAAAACCGTACAATGGTTGTCAAAATGAGCACCTTTTTATCAACAATATTAAGAAAAAGAGATTGCTCAGGAATACTACGAGTCTTTATGAATGAAGAATTATAACATTTGACATGAATATAAGAAAATGACAAACATGGTGAATAATTACTAAGAGCCAGTATTTACCCTGGGGGAAGAGGGTACCATCCAGCACTTCCCAAGAGAGCAAATACTGAATTAGGGATGAGGATTTGCCAAAATTAACACAGGCAAAATAACAATAATGAGAAAAATAATGGCACCAAACAGTGACAGTTCTCAGGACTAAATGGTTTCTATCCCTGGGTTTCAAATAAAAACATTGCACATTCTCTAAAATTTAATTTTCCAAAGTTCTTTCAACTCAAAAATAATTTATTTAGATTAAATAGTGGATTGACATGCACAATGCTCTGATAAAGAGGGGGAAGCAGAATTACTGACCAGATGGCCTTAAGTCTGTTGTCGAAAGTTTACTAGAGTCTATCATTGAGCATAAAGTAATGACTGAATAGTAAGCCATTTATCCATATTTACCAAAGGCACAAAAATAATGGAATTTTAATGTAGATGGAGGTAGTAAATTGCAAAATTGTAGCAAACATAAGGATATCTGCTTTGGACCGAAAATGCATGGAACAGTACTTTCTTCTTCAAGTTACCTTATCAACAGCTTTTCCCTGACCTCAGCCTATCAGAGACACTCCCTTTATCCTATCCAGTTCACCCGCAACACTTTCTGTAATTTGCATGAGGGAGGATCTAGTTGAGGTCAAAATATTTCCAAAATCAGGATTCGTTTGATGCTCTGTCTCGTGTTTTAACAATATCCCTCTTGTGTTCTGGTATTCCTGGAGAACCTTCCCCTTCCTGTATTGACAGTAATCTTGATATTACAGAGCACTCGGGCAAAAAGAAAGGGTATGCTTGTGGTTTGAATGATGTGCTTCCCTATCCTATGCATGTTCAGAAGTACTGTTTGCGGCCCAGGCAACCATTGCACTATTCTCTCTAGCTAAAGATAACCACCATTACTTCATCTCTGCACAAGAT
>JARFYF010000051.1:37472668-37483490 GCA_030265395.1 Rhina ancylostomus | reverse complement strand
CGAGGGGTTCTCTCCTGGGTTCACGAACCATTTCTCACCATCCCTCAGGTCTCCAGCCTACCCATTCTCCACACTTACCTTTACCCCAAGTCACTGATGACTTGACCCAACCTCACCCGACATGGAGGGCTTAATACTCTTCACCCCGCTCTCCCCACCCACAAGTCCTCCCTACATCCCATGGCCCAAAGTTGGGAACTTAGTAAAGCATGCAGAGGAAAGACCTTTGAGAGCACAAAGTAGGCAAGGTCGGTGGTGAATCTTTGTGTTTCTTGGAACCTCATGGGTTACAGAGTTCTACAGAAAAACTGCCGCTATCAGAAATGTGTTGGTGTGCCACACGCCACCCATTAGACACACATTTCCATGCATTGTTCAACTTACAAATCCTTGCTTTCTGGGTGAAATGTCAATCCGAGGTCTTCTCTGCTCTCTCTACTGGCTGAAAAATGTCCCATGGTACCATTCCCTGGGAGAGCAGGAGGGTGTGTCTTGGTCCACACCTCTCCTTCGAACATTATATCTGCTCACGACCACACCATTGTTCATTGGAACTGGTGCTTTGTGAATTGTCTGCTGCATTTCCAACTGTACATTATTGGTTTAGTGCTTTGAGACTTTCTGAGACTGTAAAGGGCACTGTGCAAATGTAAGGCTTTGTATCTGTATAAAATCTGTTTCTGTCTATTAAGATAATCACAAAAATCTTAGAATTTCAATGGGAGTATTAGGAATGGCTCATTTATTACACCTGTTTGGCCCATCACTACTCAAGAAAGTATCCCAAGCGATAATTCAGTCTATCAGGATGAATTTACTCTCTGAGAGTTACCACATGCTACAGTGTCCCTGTTTATTGTATAAGACAGCAGGTACACCCACTAATGTTGTTTCATAATCATCTTGCAGTTACTCCTATTTAATCAAGTTCACTTAAGTAATTACACCTGTTTCTTAATATAGTTTATTCCATTGAAGCATACACCTGTTAGTGTTTTTTTTCTCAAGCTGACATTGTACCCATTCATTTTCATGAACGTGTGTACCTTTAACAGCATAATCATGGATCATTTTCTGTTAAGAGCACAGATTTGCAATCTACTTTTCCATTCTCTCCATTGTGAATGGTGGTCTGTTAATTGTCCGTCTTTCCAGAGTTCAATGTGTGTAAACTGAAATTTCCAGTTTTAAGTTTAAAGCAATGTTTCTCCAACTAGGGACTCAACTATTGTAAGGCAACCGAGATCCTTGCTTGCCACCCACTGAAGTATAGCTTGGTGAATTTAGAGTCATAGAATCTTTAGGAGATACTGTAGGGAAACGGGTCCTTCAGCCCATTGAGTGCACACTAACCATCAACACCCATGACACTAATCCTAAATCAGTCGCATTATTTTAATTCCCCCCATTCTCATCAACTCCACCCAGATTCTACCACTCACCTACATGCTAGTGACGATTTCCAGTGCCCAATTAACCTACCAACCCGCACGTCTTTGGGATGTGAGAGGAAACCAGAGCACTCGGGGAAACCTAAGCAGTCACAGGGAGAAAGTGCAGACTCCACATCGACAGCACCCGAGGTCAGGATTGATCCTGGGTCTCTGCTCTGAGGCAGCAACTACTAGCTGTGCCACTGTGCTGCCCTTATATAATTTATAAATACGCACAATCTCGGTTATTTTCTAAGCAGGGTTGCAGTACCATAACACTTGTTAACCAGAAAGTTGGATACTCCAGAATATGATATCTGGGCTCATGGTGTATCAGGATTCAGCAATATCTTTCACAAAGGAATCCTTGAAAGCGAAGTGCCTGGTGTACACAGAAAGAGCACAGAAGTAGAACTGACTGGGTAAAGCACTGGAACTGTGGGCTGAATGGTCTCCTTTTGTGCTGTGAAATCCTATGATTCATTCTAATAAATGTAGCCAAGTAAACTGAAGAAAGGTGAAACCCAAGGCACATGACTCCACATGCTGTGTGTGAGTTTTTGTGTTGTTTGATGGCAGATTGTTGACTGTTCTATACAGAAAATGAAAAGGATGTAACTCTAGTTGCTAAACACTCTTCCTTCTGCTGCTTTTTCATCTTGAAAAATAACCTCGCGTAAAGAGAATAAAAATACACATTACCGTAGTGCATCTTATGACCTTGTGCCCTCCCAGAACAATTTGCAGTCAGTGAAGTACTTTTGAAGGGTAGTTACTGTTGTACTGCAGAAATTTATCCACAGCAAATATTGATAATCACCAGATTCCCTAATGTAAATCAGGTTATAAATATCAGCAATACCACCAGGGAGAACTTCCTGCTCACTTCCAGAATGGCTCTATGGTATATTTTATGTCCATCTGAGAAACCTGATGTCTAACACTCAGTCCTCCTGAAAGTACAGCCCTCCCTCGGTATGAAACTGTAAAACCCTGGACCCTCTTCAGTGGGCACATGATTACACTTGTTGCAGGGATTTATATTGACTGACAACACTATGAGTGACCATTCATGAAGACTGAGGGCCAGGCAGATATTCGACTGCAGACACTTTCCCGGCCAAGTTGGGTCACAGCTTTGGAAAATGGAAGACGGCACCATTTTGAAGGGAAGGCACAGAATAAGTACTCTTCAAAGGACTTCCATTTCCTCCCACCAACTAAGCACAATGGTGGGTGACTCAGTAATGGTGCTGCCATTGAATGTCAAGGTTGATGGTTAAGTTCTTCTGTGTTTAACTGGCTGGTTTGAATATTCCCTCATAATTATCAGCTGATGCCTGAAAATCAACCAGGGCTTGAGTGGAGATGAAGATTGTGCAGTCATCAATGCACAGTCCCACTTCTGGCCTCAGGATGGAGTGGACATCGGTGAAGCAAGTAGAGATGAAAGTACAGCCTAGAACAAGGCCCCAAGCAACTTTGTCCCAGGACTGTGATGTTTGGCCTTCAGTAACCATAACCAACCTTCTTTTGTGCTTGTGTCAGTTCCAGCCAATGGAGATTTTAAATTGATAAATTAGTCATTGGTTTACAGCACAGTCATACGTGAAAAACTTTGTTCTCCATACCAACCATACAGATCATTTCATTACATCAATACATTGAGGTAGTACAAGGGAAAAGCAATAACAGAATGCAGAATAAAGTGTTACAGTTACAGAGAAATTGCAGTGCAGGTAGACAATAAGGTGCAAGGCCTTGACAATTGTGAGGTCAATAGTTCATCTTTTGTAAAAGAGGTCCGTTCAATCATCTTATGACAGCGGGATAGAAGCTGTCCTTGAGCCTGGTGGTACGTGCTTTCAGGCTTTTGTATCATCTGCCCGATGGGAGAGGGGAGAAGAGAGAATGTCTGGGCTGGGAGGGGTCTGTGATTATGTTGGCTGCTTTACTGAGGCAGCGAGAAGTGTAGACAGAGTCCGTGGAGGGGAAGCTGGTCTCTGTGATGTTCTGTCGTTGGCAGAGCAGTTGCCATACCAAGCTGTGATGCATCTAGATAGGATGCTTTCTATGGTTCACCTAGAAAATTGATGAGAGTCAAGGGGGCATGCCGAATTTCTTATCGCCATTGACTTCATTTTTCTGAATGTTACTTGATGCTGCACTTGGTCAGCTACCTCCCTGATACCAAGAGCTGTCACTCTCAGCTTGTCCGCGGGATTCAGCTCCGTATTTTCACGTTTGGACCAGGGCTGTAATGAGGCCCGGAGTCAAATGGCTCTGATGAAACTCGAACTGAGCATCAACGAACAGGTTATTGGTGAGTAAGTGCCATTGGATAGCCGAAGGCACCTTCTGTCATTTAGCTGATGATTGATTGAAGACTGACAGCCTGGTTATTAGCCGGATTGGATTTACCCAGCTTTTTGCCGATGAGACATACCTGGGCATTGATCCACATTGTTGACGGATGCCAGTATTGTAATTGTACTGGAGCCGCTAGGACAGAGGAGTAGCGAGTTATGGAGCAAAAGTCCTCAGTACCACAGCTGGAATGTGGTTGGTTTCAGAGCCTTTGCTGCATCTAATGCCCTCACTGTTTATATTGTGCCTACATCTGGGAACAACAGAACTGTACTAATATGGAGATTAGCATGCAAGATGCTTTTAGTCTTATCACAGAAAGGATAGTGCTCGGAGATAACTGATAATCCGACTAATACAAAGACTGACAATGAGCCTTTAATGGTCTGTACAAAAAAAAACTCCCTGTCGTCCTACTGACGGCCACTTCATGATATACCGGGGTGAGTGACAGCCACTGAGAGGCTTAAGTATTTCAGACACATTATATGATAGCCAAAGGCACAGAAACAGCATGATTGTAGCAGTTACATGACAGCAGGACCAGTAAATGAGTATTAAATTATTTTATTGACTTATGCAACATCTATGAGTTGAATTGAAATGCTCGCAAAGTTTGAGGAAGATGAGGCAGTGAAATGAAAACAACACATGCCGGAAGCACTCAGCAGGTCGGGTAGTGTCTGTGGAAAGAGAAACGGGAGTTAATATTTCAGGTACAAAACCCTCTTGCCAAAGGCAAGGAGAGACTGGGGGGGGGGCAGCGCTGGGCTGAGGGGTTCCACATACAAGTGGCTGACAGTCACCTTGCACAATTTCTCCACTCAACAGCAGAAAGTTTTTTTATTGGCCTGAAGTTGTGAAGGTGCTATATAAATTCAAGCTTGCTCTTTTGTTCTTTTGATCATCCTGCTGTGCTTTTGCTTGTTTTGTTGTTCTGGTGTTTGTTCCTTCAGCCTTTCATTCTTTATTTCTGTCCTTCCTTCCCACAGTGCAACACAACTAGACATAGAGATCTGTCTGCCTCGCTCTCAATAATGAAAGAGGTTGCTACTTAGTGAAAAAAAATAAAATTGACATTTATTTTGTTTCTGCCAGTTCATAAAGGCCAGGATTAAAGGCAGTGGAATTGAAGCAGTGGTTACACAGTTCCTTTCAGACAAAAGAAATCCCTTTTCATTTCCAGACACTCCCAGTACTATTGCTAATTACAGATTGCAAACTTCAAAGCTTAACAGTCTTACAGAATTTGTGTGTGCATGTCTCTCTGTGTGCATGCATGTGCACGCATGTTTTATGTGTGTGCATCTGTGCATGGTTGTGTGCATGCTCGTGTGTGTGTGTGTGTGTGTGTGTGTGTATGTATGTGTCTGTCTGTGTGTGCATTTGTGTATGCGTGTGGGTGTATTGGGAATTTGGTGGGAGTTACTAGTGGAGGGAGCGATGGGGTTGCTTGTTGTGAAGTTAATGTATCACAAATGTGCCACACTCTTAAGCTCAGAAGCATGAAGGTCCGTGCAAGCAAGCTAACAAGTTAACACATATTTTGAACAACCAGTTTTAAGGTTTGACTGGAAAGCTTAAAAGCAGCAGTTTTAACACTTTGGAGGGGTTGTAGTGAGTGAGCACCATGCATATTGTTGGGAAATTTCCCTGAAATCTGTTCAGGATCGTCAATTTATGGAATTTTTCTCAACAAAACACAATCCTTTTGCAAATTGAAGAATAGAATAGATGTATTCTCACCTCTGGTTTAGAAGGTGGTGGCTTCAGACCAAGTTCCATAAACAAGCACCAGCTCTTGTCTCTCCATCTCTCCCCTCTTCTTTCATTTGATGCTTACCTCTGATTAAGTGATTGGTCAACTGTCCTTATGTCATCCAGTATCAGAATTCATTTGAAATTGCTCTTTTCAAATACATTTAAATGCATCATTAGAGCGATGAATGCAAATGATTGACTTAAATCATCCCATGTCATAATTACAAAGAATGGGCAGTTAGTTTCAGTATCCTTTATCTTTCAACCATTATTACTTAAGCAATGAACCTAACTTAAACCAGTCCTTGATCCTCATCCAATGTCCAAAGAGTTGCCAGTTCAGGAGAAGGCATTGAATAAACGTGGCAAGGGGGAATCCTGCGCCAAACGTAAGGAGCAGAGAGTCTCCCAATGTGCATTTATTCCTTAAAGAGCACCTAAAACCAATGGTCTGCTCTTTCATTCATTTTTTTTTGGAATCCTACTGTGCATAAGTTGACTGGCATGTTTTTTTACAACCCCTCAAAAAGTAGATCATGGTGTAAGGTGCTTTGGAATGTCCTGTGTTCATAAAGGAACTTTGTAACCTTAATTCCTCAAGAACCCTTTTCACCACAACAGTAACTTTCCCACCTTATAGACAGATTTGACAATTTCCATCTACAATTATTTTAATTTAACAGGCTGGCCTGTCAGTGTGTTGAAACTGACTGTCCACGTGATCAATTAGCATCCAAAGAATATTGAGATTAAGGTGGCTTTGTGTAGATCAACTTTCTTAAGTCTAAAGGCTATTATAAACTTGAGCAACCTGGAAAAAATAAGGAGAAGGGATTCATAAACTGGTCTGTGCATCGACTGTAGGGTTGGATTCTATTGTGCTCCTTTTTGTAAGAATGAAAACTTGATCAATTTGCTGTTTTTTAAACACATTGGCTATTCTCCTGAAAGCTATATTGTGGAGAGTCTAACACATACACTGTCACAGACCTTTGCACATTTTTATTTGAAACGTATATACTTCATGAAAATTTCAGATGTGTATAATACGGAACATTCAAGTCAAAATATTCATCGTGTCTTGTTATTCCGATTACCCAATGTTAACCTGGCATAAGTTATAATTTATATTTATAATTTGTGCAAACTGTTCAACACAGATTCTTGCACACTTAGTGTAAAATGGCATTGGCCCTGCCCCATACACTCTTCGCAGTAGCTGCATCTAGCTGGAGCGCATCCCTCAGTAAATAGTCCTGGACCTTAAGAGCATTCAACACTCACTGGCATTCCAGTGCAAGGTTTCGTCCATGATGGAACTCCTGAGCTGATAGAGGTATATAAAATCATAGGGACATAGCTATGGTAGATAGAGTCTTTTTCCATAGTAGAGGTATCACAAGCAAGAAGGCATTAGTTTCAAGCGAATTTTAAAGGCAATCTGAGGGGTGAGTTTTTACACAGGTATTGGTTGATATCTGGAACACACAGCCAGTGGAGGTGGTGAAGTGGGGTACAATTACTATATTTAAGAGGCATTTAGACAAGCACTTGAATGGGCAATGCACAGAATAATATAGACCAATGTGTAGAAGGGCAAAAAAGGTCAGCCTGGATGTGATGGGTTGAAGGGCCCAATTCTGTCCTGTATGACTCTGTGACTCAAACTGGGATACTCTAAGTCAAAGGCACAAGCCTTTTCATATGTTTTTGCAGAACCTACTTCTCCAAGGTGGAAGGAAACTGTATCTATACAGGGTGAAGCCTCGTTCAAAGAGTCATTGTACATTTGTGATGACAGGAGTGGAGAAGCCAGTAGTCTCCATTTCAATTTCCCAACCAATGGACTGCATTCTGCTGTCTGTATCCAAGGCTAATTGAGACATGAACACAGTGTTTAAAAAAAAAACGAGCAATTTAAAAAGAATAACTCAGTTGTTACATGGCAGAGATTAAAGTAGAAAACAGTTGAAAGATGCTGAAACACAAAGTTAACCATTAGGTTAATAGCAATACATCGTTCTTTGAAAGGAAAAGCATTTGTCTTTTTTAACTGACAGAAGAAATTCCCTCCAAAGAAGAGCTGAATGTTTCTAAATGATGCCTAAAAATAGTTATTAGTGTTTTAGTACATTGTTGCTGCTCGTGTCTTTCTGGGCAGTCATAATGATGACTTCAGTGTCAAACAGCCCTGAAAGTTGCCCTTATTTGTAGTTTAAGTATACATAATATACTCACCAAACCTGCATTCTTTGATTTAGATGCAGCTTTGCAATGTTTTGGATAAAGATTTCATCGATAGAGATGAAGATCATGAAATAATTGTTTTTTTTCTCGTATTGCATCAGTCCGCTGTTAGTCAGAGTCTAGCTACGCTGAACAACCATCCTTCTTGGACAATCAGATTCAGAGACATTTTGTTTTGGCAGCAAGCATGGTGGTATAAGGATGTCAAATAATCACACATAGAACTAAACCTGAGGCATGCCATTTTAAGTGCCATATGCCGATCCTTTTTTTTGCCAACTTTAGTTTAATTAGCGCCATGGTGTAAATCTCCAAGTACAATAACAGTGTCTGGCTCCACAATAGGAGAAAAGTCAATCAGAGACTGCTGTCATTCTTGGCTCGGCGCTCGAAGTTTTGCCACTGAGTCAGTGGGTCATGGGTTCAACTCTGCAGCAGAGGTCTGAGGCATAATCCAGGATGGCATCTCAGCGCACTACTGTGAGTGCGCTAGTTTTTTGGTTAGGTCATTAAACTGAAGGGTGTAAACGAATCCTGCAGCATTACTTAAAGACTAGCAGATAAGTTCTGCCAATAATTATCTCCCAACTAGCACTACTAAAAAAATAAAGATTATTTGATTATTTATCACAGTCTTTGCTGGGCACTCATTAATTGCTTTGTTTCCCTACAACGAAACACTTCAAAACACTTTGAAACATTTTGGATACCTTGGGGTTAGCAAGGGTGTCAATGAAACGCAATTCATATGGATGCCCATTGGTTTGAAATCTGATGTTTCATGGATTTGGATGGGCTCTAAACCCAGTTGAGCTGGTTGCGATTCCTCATGCTCAGAGTGCAAGTAATGAGTTTTAAGAAGGGTTGATAACTTGGGAGATATTTCATTGAAGGAAATTGATAGGTAGAAGCAATTGTTTCTTCTGATGAAGAAATCCAGAACATAACCTCAGAGCTAGAGCATTCAGGAGTGAGACCAGGACATATTATTCTACATGACAGCCTATGCTGGTCTGTAATTTGCTCCCCTGTAGATGCTGAGATGATTAAGTGAAACTGACATAAAAATATCAATAGAATTGCAGAGTCATACAGCACAGACACAAGGGCTCGGTCCACCTTGTCCATGCTGGCCATTGTATTGGCCCCATTCACCTGCATTTGATCCATCGCCTTCCGTGCCTTGCCGGTTCAAGTGTGTGCCCAGGTGTTTTGTGAAGTGTGCGAGAGTTCCTTGGATCTGAGATTTTACATCACTTTTGGGGGACAGCGACAGACCTGTGAAAGGGAGTTTGTGGAGGCTGGGATATTCCAGCTTAAATGTCGGGGGCCCACTTTCCACTTGAAGTTTCGAAGTCAAAACATATTATTGAAGTAGCTGAAAATGACAAAAATTGTTGAAAGACTCCAAGAACTGATGTTTGTGTAAGTATGACGTGCAAGAATGAGGTGTAGGTGTGGTTTGACTCTTAAGAGAAAAAGGATTCTCTTGGGACTGTGCAGGAGCTATATTATTGTACCAAATATGATAGTCCATACATATTTATTTCCTCCTTACTTCATTTCATGGGAATATCCTAGAGTGGGTAACAGACTTCGCCATTACTTTATGAAGTTCTAGCAAGCATCCTGTGCATTTTATTTTCCTCCTTCCAGTTAGAGAAAGGCAGAGAGCTGTTTAGTGATGCTGCAGGTGGTGCAGCTGCCTCACAGCTCCAGCGACTCAAGTACGATCCTGACCTCAGGTGCTGTCTCCGGTTTCAGTTTCCTTCCACACTGCAAAGACGTGCTGGTTAGTAGGTTAATTGGCTGCTGTTAATTACCCTCAGTGTGGTGGGTAGTAAGTGGATGGGGGGGGGATGTTGATGGGGACATGTGAGAGCAGGGGTAACCAGGAGAAAGTGGGGGAATGCGATTGATAGGATTGCTCTAAAGCTGCATTGACTTGATGGGCTGAATGGCCTCCTCTATGTTGTAAGGAAATGTGAACATCTTCCTAATGTCTGTTAATGCTAGGAGGTTCAACTAAACCCCTCAAAAAAGGGAGTGCAGAAGAAGCTAAAGGCAAGATAGTCCAAACTTTGTAGGAATTACCTGATGGAAATAAATTGGGATCATCTGGTTAGCTTTTACCATCCAGGTAAACACAACGTGCAGTGTAGTGGAATCTTCGGTAAGCATTAGACCACTGTGCTCCAAGCATCATTGTGACCTTGACCCGAAGACATACTGATATCCAGAGCTTCAGAGGTGAACGCTAACGCCAAGGCACCAGTAATACCAAGGAACCCTAGGAAAATGAGAATCAGTGGAAAAATCCCCCACCGGCTGGAAGCATCCCTAACATTAGAGAAGATAGCGGTGGTGTCGGAGGCCAACCATCTCTGCCCTGGGGCACTGCTAGAAGGATTCCTCAGAACTTGTCCAAGGCCCAACCATCTTTGGCTTATTCAGTGCTCATCAAACACACCCACTTCTGATCTTGGGTCATCATTCCCACGGTCAGTAGTTGGTATGTCCAATAAAAATTGAATAATGTTCAATTCCATTTGCAGCTGTTGAGAAAATGAAGCAAGCCACACCCTCATGCATTGAACCGACAAGTGACAAGTAAAATTTGCTCCATGCAAGTGCCGGGTAAGAAGCAGTGTGACCATCTCCCCTTCAAGGGTGATACTGGTGCTGAATATGCCATCATCAACATCTTGGGGAATATACCATCAACCAGAAACTGACTAAGCCACATAAATTACTGCGGCTGCAAATGACAGTCAAGGGCTAAGCATTCTGAAGCAATTGGTCCACCCTCTGACTCCCCAAGGTTTTCCACTACTTTCCAGGTCAGGAGTATGATAGAACTCCCTACACTTGCAATTTCAACATCACTTAAGAAGCTCAACTTCATCCAATTACTGAATTGTCACGCCATCTACCACCCGAAACATTCATTCCTTCAGTCACAGATGAACTGTGGATGGGTTGCACATCATCTACAAAATGCAATGCAGCAACTT
>JARFYF010000051.1:37321875-37335606 GCA_030265395.1 Rhina ancylostomus | reverse complement strand
TCTCTCTCTCTCGCTCTCTCTCTCTCTCTCTCCTGCCCAGTTTTTCCTAGTTCCAATGGCTCTCCTCAGCCTGATATTACTGGGCATAAATTGCTGCATTATTACAAGTGTATTCAGAAGTTTCCTCAATGCAGGGTTCTAGGTTCTATTTCCATTTGAGGACTGTGTTGGCTCATCTTAGGGAAGGAGACCGAACCTGTCTACAGTTTCTGAAAGGACTTGACACACTGGATGTTTCCCCCGGCTGGGCGGTGTGGATCTAAAGTGAGGGGTCACAGTCTCAGGACCCAGGGCAAGAGATTTAGGACTGAGGTGGAAAGGAAACGTCTTCACCAGTGGGTAGTGAGCCTGTGGGATTCTCTACCACAGAAGGCAGTGGAGGCTAAGTTACTGAATATTGGAGAATAAGAAACACTTCCAGACCAAAAGGCACCAAAGGTTTGGAGAGAGATGAAGGATATGGTATTGAGATAGAGTAATTGTATTGGATAGCGGAGCAGGCTCAAAGGGCTGAAGAGCCTGGTCCTGTTCCTGTGTTATTTTGTTTTAGATCCTCACTAGAGGGATAAAAGGTATCACCTGGGTATGCAAATGTCAGCTGGGGGTTTCAGCAGTATCATCTGCGGTGAAGGTGTGTGAATGATTAATGGAGCATCAGAGTGTGCAAGTCATAGAAATATAAACATGGAAACAGATCATTTGGCCCATCAAATCACCCATTAACCCTAACCCTGCACAAACCCTACTCCACTAGCTGTGTCACTGTGCCTCCCAAGGTTATAGAACAGAGAAGAGTACAGCACAGGAACAGACCCTTCGGCCCACACTGTCTGTGCCAACCGTGATGCCATCTTCCTTTTCATCTCTTCCTACACACTTCTCCCTCAGTTACTTATAGAACATTGCCTTCTTATCTGTGCTAAATGCTGTAAATACCTCATTTATTTTTACTCATTCATTATTCAAGCTGTGGGGATTGCTGGCAGGGTCGGCACCCATTGCCCGTCCCTAACAGCCCTCAAGAAGGTGGTGATAAACTCCCTTCCTGAATCACCACAGTCCTTCTGGCGAAGTACTCCCACAGTGTCATTGGGAAGGGAGTTCCAGAATTCAGATCCTGTCACTATGAAGGAATGAGGCAAATACTGACTCACTCCAGTTTGTTGTCTAGTTTTTAAATGTGTCTGTTTTGGACAAGGAGATTTATTTAATATTGAGTTGGAAACTCGCTATAACCTAATGGTCCCATGACATTGGACCAGCTCCCTAATGGATATTTGGTGATAGACTGTGGATGAATCTGTGATCGTTGGCAGGAAGCTTTTGTCATTGTCTGGAACAAAAAAAAATGATCATGGAAATGCTTTTTCTTCTATCAAATGCCCAGTTAAAAGGAAGCAAGACAGGGAAAATTGAGGGACAGAAAGAAATGTATTACTGTGTAACCAACTCTGTGACATCAGTGTTGAATTATTACTGAATAGTGTAGTGGAGTCTTCCAGTGACACATTATTACTTGCAAGTATTATTTGATCTCATGAGGACAGTTTTCTCATATTCAGAGAAAAATTTAGGTTCGGATTTAATGTGTTGTGAAAGACAGGAATTTTTTCATTCAACACCTACGCAGTTGATCAGAAATAATGCTTTGCATTATTATTGTGCTTCCTGCGAATTTTTCCAAGCAGTTTCTTGGAACATGTCTAACCCATGGCATCCAAAGTCATGAGTTCCAACTTGAACCACATCAGGTACAGAAAGAGTCTCCGTCACCAACATCAACAAACTTCCACAATGATGTTGGGAGAGCTAGTAGCCAAAATGAGGAAGAGGCTTCATACCACTGGGTACCCAGAAAGACAATGGGTTGGTAGGGCATTTGACAAGCTCTACCAACCCATTGTTACTTTAGTCTGAAAATGGTCAGAGCCTGCACCAAGACATTCCATCAATGACTGTCCATGGAAGGGAAGCTTGATGTTCATTTGTGGGGCTATGGAACAGGTCCCCACAACAACTATCCCTACAGCACTGGGATCACTATCCTCCAGTTCTCCACTCACCTTCCTCATTGCAAGTACTGCAAGTATTCCAGTATTGCCCAGCCTTAAGCCAGCAAGCTAAATCAAGCCAACCATTGCACTGATTTGGAGGGCTCTATTGGAGACAGATCAGGAGGGGGTCTGTTGGGCCCAGATTGGGAGGGGGTCTGTTGGGCACAGATCGGGTTTGTTAGGCACAGATTGGGAAGGGGTCTGTTGGGCACAGATTGGGAGGGGGTCTGTTGGGCATAGATTGGGCAACATCTGTGGGATGCAAATCAGGGAGCTTGTTGGGCAAAGATTGGAAGGGGGCTGTTGGGCACATCTGAACCAGCTGGTGCCCCAGATTAGAAAAGGTATCTGGGGCACCAGCTGGGGCAGACGTTAGGGAGTGGGAGGGCTCAATTTGGTACAGAAAGGGCACTTCTGCCATTCATGAACCTAAAGTCCAAAATTGCACCTCCCAAGATTACACCTCCCTCTACCCTTGCAGTTGACCTCTTTAAACACACAAAACAATCAGCAATAATTTATAGTATGAAAATAAAATGGAGTTTTCCCATTGTAACACTAGAGAATCCCATCAAGACCGTTCATGGCAAAATTAGCAGCTGCACAAACTGACAGATTCAGCACCCTGGTGATTGTTAGGATCTTGGGGAATGTTATAGAACAGAGAGACCAGGCAATCCAAGCACACATTTTGTTGAAAGTGACATCACAGGTAGACAGGGTGAAGAAGAGATTTGATATTCCGGCCTTCATCAGTCAGGGCACTGAGTATTGTAGTTGGGACGTCATGTTGCAGTTGTGCAGGGTGTGGTTGAGGCTGCACCTGCAGTTTGTTACAGCTTCGGTTACCCTGTTATAGGAAAAATGTCATTAAGCTGGGAAGAGTGCAAAAAAGATTTATGAGAATGTTGCCAGGACCCGAGGACCTGAGTTATAGAGAGAGGTTGGGCAAGTGAAGACTTTATGCCTTGGAGCATAAGAGGCTGAGGGGTGACCATGTAGAGGTGCGTTAAATCATGAGGGACATAGATAGGGTGAATGCACACAGTCTTTTTCCCAAGGAAAGGGACACAAACTAGAGGGCATAGGTTTAAGGTGAGAGAGGAAAGACTTAAAAGGGACCTGAGGGGCAACTTCTTCATGCAGTGGGTGCTGTGTACATGGAATGAGCTGCCAGAGGAAGTGGTTGAGGCAGGTACGATGATGATATTTAAAAGACACTTGAACAGGTACATGGACAGGAAAGGTTTAGAGGGATATGGGCCGAATGCGGGAAAATGGGACCAGCTTAGATGGGAATCTTGGTTGGCATGGACCAGTTGGGCCTGTTTCCGTGCTGTATGACTCTGTGACTCTATTTATCCATAAGTCTTGGTGTATACATGAGCCGAGGTGCGGGATTTCCTCCCATTTGTGTGGCTGAGCTCTATTTCACAGAATGGAACCACTTTCAGCCCTTTGTGTTCTGTTTCAGGAGTTACACCCATTTATGTCATCAAATTATGGCAACAGTAACTAAAGAAGACAGGTATAAGGAGGACTAATGGCCTAGGCTTTGAAGACTAGGTTGCCAGAGCTCATAACTCACATGTGGTTCCAGAGCCAAGGTTTGCTAGTTCTTGACTGAGACTTTTTCTGGTCTACGAGCTTGTCTTTACCTGAGAAGATAGGTGGAAGGTTCTTTGAGATCATTCCAGGATTGGCTATTATCATTCCTCTCACTTGTTCCTCTCTCCCAACGGGAAGTGCTGCTCACAGAGGTTTAGTTCACCAGGTCCTGAGACTTTGGGCTACTTGTTTGTTAAGGCATAGCATGTTGCTGGCGGGACTAGCATTCATTGCCCATCCCTAATTACCCTTGAGGTGGTGCTGATGCACTGCCTTCTTGAACGTCTTCAGTCGCAGTGGTGAAGTTACTCTCATGGTGCCATCACTATGGTGACACAAGAGACTGCAGATGCTGGAATCTGGAGCAACACAAAACGCTGGAGGAACTCAGCAGGTCAGGCAGCATCTATGGAGGGAAATGGACAGTCGACGTTTCGGGTCGAGATCCTTCATCTGGACTGAAAGAAAGAGGGGAGGTAGCCGGTATAAAGAGATAGAGGGAAGGGGTGGAGCAAGAGCTGGCGGGTGATAGGTGGATCCAGGTGAAGGGGGGATAATAAGCAGATGGGGGAGGAGGGGGAAGAGATGGGGAATGATGCCAGAAGCCCGGAGGTGATAAGTGGAAGAGACAAAGGACTGAACATCACTATCGCCATCACTATGGTTTTCGTCTTGCAAGGTAGTGGTGGTATTCTTGTATACTTGTTCTTTTAGGTGGTTAGGTTGTGAGTTTGGAAGTTGTCAATGAAGCCCCACTAAAGCTCTTACAGTGCACTGTGTAGATGGTAAATCCTGCAGTCATGGTGTACTGACATTGGAGAGAGTGAATGTTCAGGGTGGCAGATGGAGTCCTTATTGAGCCAACTTGATGGTATTAAACTTGCCATGTTCTTGCCTCACTCATCCAGGCAAGGGGAGGTTACCCTATCACACTCCTTGTGCTTTGGGTAGTGGGGGAGTGAATCAATCACTGCAGGATATCCAGCATCTGACCCCCACCTTCCCTCTCCCCCCCATTGTAATTATGCAGCTGGTCTGAATAAGCTGGAGCACCACAATTGACTTCTGAATCCAGCAGGGTACAATGAACAATGGGGCTAACATTTCCACTGCCCTCGCACCCTGTTGAGCTCCCAACACTGAAATGTGGGTGCTTTGGCTGGCACGGTAGTGTAGCGGTTAGCATAATGCCGTTACAGCGCCAGCAACCCGGGTTCAATTCCGGCCACTGGCTGTAAAGAGGTTGTACGTTCTCCCCGTGTCTGCATGGGTTTCCTCCAGGTGCTCCCACTTCCCAAAGACGTATGGGTTAGGAAGTTGTGGGCGCACTCTGTTGGCACCAGAAACGTGGTGACACTTGAGGGCTGCCCCCAGAACACTCTACGCAAAAGATGTATTTCACTGTGTGTTTCAATGTACATGTGACTAATGAAGACATCTTAACAAACAATTGCACCCCAGGGTGGTCCAAGAAACTTTTCCACAAGTTCTCCACACACCATTGCCTTGAGTTCTTTGTAGCGAAGACAGGCATCTGTGCTCAATTTGACCAACCACACGTAATGCAGACCCTCGTGCAAATAGCAAAGAATGGGGTGCAATTTCTATTTTGAGGGCAATTTCCTCACATAGAAAATAGGTGCTACTGATCAACATTGCTTTGATCTGGAGGTCTCAGTATTGTTCCCATGCTATGCGTGAAGGAAGTGCTACGTCAAGATGCAGTAATTGCTTTCTCGGAATAGCTGCATGGACCCAAGGAGGCATCTGAGCACTTTCCAAAGGTAACATTAGAGCACAGTAAACCTGCAAACCAAGTCTCCAAAAGAACAATGAGAGGCAAACTGGCTTATTGTGGAAAGGTTGACATTTCACCGGACTCTCGGGGTTTCAGCTGACATTTTAGAAAGCTTCTAAGGATTTCTTAGTACACAAACAAAATCTCAGCTTCACACATTACTCTGTGAAGCTTCTTGGCCAGACAAATACATTTGATGCTTCACAACTTCTTTCAGCGGGCAAAGATTACAGATCTTTAAGGCACTGCACTAGAGTTAAAATTCGATACTGGATTGATAATATTTCTATGTGGAGTGACAGTGCTTTGAGAATTGATGTAAGCCTATAAAATCGCTATTAGGGTCATAAATGGGAAATGTGCCTTTAACCCTTATATCTCCTTGAGGTCTACAACCCTGTAATCTCTGGACTATTCCTTTTCCCAACATCAGGAACCATGTTTTCGCTCTCAACTCTGGAATTCCTTTTCCAAATCCCTTTCTCCTCTGTTCAGATGCTTATTAAGAAATATCTCTTTGGCCACTTTTCAAGTCATCTTTCCTAATGGCTCCCTATGTGGTTTGGAGTCTGATTTGGCTGCTGCAAAGGGCATTTTGCTATATTACAGGTCTTCTTATAAGCAGAAGTTCTAGTTTTTGGGGCAGCTCAGTCATGCAGCTGGTAGAGTTGCTGCCTCACAGCTCCAGCGATCCAGGTTCAATCCCGACCTCCGGTGCTACCTGTGCGGAGTTTGCACTCTTTCCCTGTGACCGCGTGGGTTTCCCCTGGGTGCTCCGGATTCCTCTTACATCCTAAAGATGTGACAGGTAGGTTAATGGCTGCAGTAAATTGCCACTAGTGTGTGGATGTGATGGTAGAATTTGGGGGCGGGGTGTTGATGAGAATGCGGGGAGATTAAAATAGGGATGAGTGCAGGATTCCTGTAAGTTGGTGCTTGATTGTCAGTGTGGACCCAGTGAACCGAGCGACTTGTTTCTGTGCTGAATGACTCTGTAACTCCCTAATACAGAACTATATGATGTTATATCCCGAAATGAGAGGAGAACTGTGACCGCAAGAACAAGATTTGAGTAAGCAATAACAAGATGCAGTATCAGCTCAAATAGGGGTGAAAGAAACTTGTTTTGTATCAGTACAGTCACATCACTAAAGTTGCCCAATTTAACCCATTTGTACTGACTGTGTCAGCCATTTTCTCACTGGTGTGTCATGTCAGCCTATTACTGACTGACTTTCACCTCTCAAGTTCAAATACAACTTGATGAAAGCAGACTGTATCATTATTCACTGGTAGTTCATAAAACCACCATGCAGAAAACCTGAAGGAGCTATTCCAAAATATACTCAAAGGCCAAGTTTATTTAGTTCATAAAGGAGATGTCTTTTGAATTTAACACCGTCAGTATCAATGCTTATATTTTAGATTGAAGACTTTTCTTTTGGAAAACAAAAATCAGTGTGGATTCATTTGTTTTTTCCTCCTTTATTTTGTGGGCGTGTAATAGGAAGCGAGCAGGGTGAAACAAAAGGCTGACTGTTGTAACTCTGGCAGTTTGGACGGTGGGACGAGGGCAGCTGTGTGCTTACAAGGGCTGGGCCTCATCAAACAAGACCTTTGGAGGCAGTGATCTCATTGAGGCCCTGGCGTGCTGCTTGCAGGCATCCTCTGAAGTCTAAAAGGGGAACACTGGCTGCTGCTCATGATGTCTCCAGATTAATATCGCAGGGTGGACGAGGAATAATTCTGTGCTGTCTTCCTGTCATTCTCCTGGTTGTGTTGGACACTGACAGTGTGCATTTCATGTCTTTTGTGTCAAAGCAGTGTGACACAATCACTCCAACCTTTTCCCAAGCTGAGTTTAATCACTGATTGCCCAAAAACGATTTACTATAAAGGATTACCGGTGGCTATTTTCTTGTACCAGCGTCCTTTCTTTATTCCTTCTGTCCATGCTGCATTTATAGCATTTGCGAAAGCTGGTGAGTTCTGGGGAAAGGTTTGCGGAGCTTCTGAGCTGACAGTGTGGAGCAGCTGAATGACTGTCCAAATAACGGGATGACTCAGTCCTCCCACCCTCCAAGCTGACGATATGCCCTGCCTTTGGCAATGATGCTGCCTTATAGTTGGTGTATCTGTTTCCCTGCATTCCCCCAATTCCATCCTGCCACACACCCCAGAGGAACAGCACCTCATATTCTGCCTGGGTGGTCGACAACCTGATAGCATGAACACTGAATTCTCCAGCTTCTGGTAAACTGCTCCCCCTCTGTCCCTTTTCTCTTTCCTCCTGATCCACCCAATTCTTCTTACACTCCCAGCCCCATCACCCGGTTTCTTTATCCTACTCCACCCACTCCATCTGCCCATTACCCACACACTCCTCCCACTGGTTCCCCTTCCCCACTGTTCCCCTCTGCCCTCCCCACCTCTCACTTGGTTCCATGCTCCACCTTCCTCTCCTATCAGATTCCATTATCTTCAGCCCTTTGTTGCTTCCACCTATCACCTTCCAGCTTCTGTCCTCCACTCTCCTATCCCCCATCTGCCTATCACCCTCTTCACCTTGATCCACCTATCACCTACCAGCTCTTGCCCCACCTCTTCCCTCCACCTCTTTATCCTGGCTATATCCCCTCTATCTTTCAGTCCAGATGAAGGGTCTCCACTGGAAACATCAACTGTCCATTTTCCTCCACAGATGCTGCCTGATCCACTGAGTTCCTCCGATATCTTGTGTGTTTCTCCAGATTCCAGCATCTGCAGTCTCTTGTGTCTCCACTGGAGTATGTAAAGTTGGAATTCATGAAACTTAATGATCCGGCTCCAATCCCATTAATAAATGAAAATTCCTGCTATTTACATGGAAGATTTTATTCCATGGTCCGAGTAGTTGGGAATTTCAATCTTCCCAATACGTTAACATTTCAAAATATTTGTGAAGTTTCTTATGAGTGAGCAGATGAGTAATTGAATTGTTCTTCATATGTCTCACGACAGTTCCGCCAAATAACTTGCATTTGACTTCATTTCCCATGTTTGGACTGAAAGCTGATTCCATGGTTGAAAATGAGTTTTGTTGGAACATTATTTCTACACCACAACTCAGATGAAGGGTCTTTACCAGAAATGTCGACTGACCTTCTCCCTCTGTAGATGCTGCCTGACCCATTGAGTTCCTCCAGCACTTTGTGTCCTTCGATTCCAGCATCTGCAGTCCCTTGCGTCTCCATTCCATACCCCAGACTTCTGATCATAATTTTGTATTTATTTGCACCATCAGTAATGCCAGCGTTTAGTGTCCATCCAATGTCCTTGCAAAAGTGGTGGTGAGTCGCCCCCTTGAACTGAAGATGAAGATACATCTGCACTGTTGTTCAGTAGGGAGTACCAGGATTTTGGCCCAGTGACAATGAAAGAACAGCAATGTATTTACAACCAGGTTAGAGTGGGACAACACTTCTATTTTCAAGATGACTTTATTCCCCCACACCCCGTCATCTTGCACTCTTCCTCCTCTTTGCAGCCTCAGTAGACTTGTTTTCTTATAATCACTAACTCTGTTCTTTGTCAAGTGTTTTAGGATATTCTGAGATTATAAAGATGTCGCAACTGATATAGTGGTTTGTTCATTCAACTGTCCTACCTGTTTTTGTAAAGTAATACCTTCTGTTGGATATTCTGTCAGGTCTTCTCATGCACGTTAGTTCTATAGCCTAGTTGTCTCTCAGAAGACTATTCCAAGTTAGTCTTCATCTCACTTTTACAACAGCAGCATGCCTGTCTTCACGTTCAAAGGCCAGGCTTCAAGTCATCAGCTTGTTCACTTGAGGCATATGAAGAAATGGACCTTACATTCAGTGTCCACAAGACAGAGGTCCTCTACCTACCTGCCCCAGCTGCACAATGTAGCCCTCCAACAATAAAACTTCATGCTGAGTCCCTCAAAAACTAGGACCACTTTGGACACTCTTCTCGTTGAAGGCAGATGTTAATGATGAAACTCACCATGAAATTCTCTGCACTTGCACAGCCTTATGCTGTCTGGGGAACAGTGTTTGAAAATCAAAACCTTAAACCCTCTAAACAGGGCCCTTGAGGATTATAAAAAAAAGCCATAAAGGAATTCAAGAAAGGAATTAGGAAAGCCAGGAGGGGCCGTGAAAAGTCCTTGGCAAATAGGATTAAAGAGAATCCCAAGGATAGTGAAGGATAGTGAGATCAGTGTGGAATGTGCTAATATGCTAGGGCATTTTGAGATGAAGGAAGAGGTAGTGTTGGGTCTCTTAAAGAACATTTAAGGTGGATATACCCCAGGTTACTGAGATGCAAGAGTTGAGATTTCTGTGGCCCTGACCAAGATCTTCATGTCCTCTCTAGCCACAGGTGAGGTTCTAGAAGACTGGTGAGCAGCTAATATTGTTCCATTGTTTAAGAAGGAAAATGGGGATAATCCTGATAACTATACACCGGTGAGTCTCACGTCAGTGGTAAGGAAGCTACTGGAGAGGATTCTTAAGGGTGAGATTTATGAGCATTTGTAAAATCATGGCCTAACTAGGGATGGTCAGCATGGCTTTGTGTGGGGCAAGTCATGTCTTACTAACTTGATTGAGTTTTTTGAGGACGTGACGAAGGTGATTGATGAGGATCAAACTGTAGATGTTGTCTACATGGACTTTAGTAAGGCATTTGTTAAGTTCCCAAATCATAGGTTCATCCAGAAGATTGGGAGCTTGGTATCCAAGGTGACTTGGCTGTTTAGATTCGGAATTGGCTTGCCCGTAGAATACAGTAGGTGGAGGTCAGTGGGACTTATTCTGGCTGAAGGTCCATAATTAGTGGCGTCCCGCAGGGATCCATACTGGGACCTCTGCTGTTTCTGATATATATAAGTGATTTGGGTGAAAAGGTGTATGGGTGGGTTGGTAAGTTCACAGATGATACAAAGATTGGTGGTGTTGTGGGTAGTATAGAAGCGTACAGCCAGATATAGATCAGTTGCAGACTTTGGCGAAGAAATAGCAGATAGAGTTTAATCTGGCCAAATGTGAGGTGTTGCACTTTGGGAGATCAAATGTGAAGGGACAGTACAGAGTTAATAGCAGGACCCTTATCAGTGTGGATGTACAGAGGGATCTTGAGGTCCAAGTCCACAGCTCCCTGAAAGTGACTGGACAAATTGATAGGGTAGCAAAGAAGGCATTTGGCATGCTTACCTATGTTAGTTGAGTGATTGAGTTCAGGGGTCAGGAAGTTATGTTGCAGCTTTATAAAACTCTGGTTAGGCCGCATCTGGGGTATTGTATTCATTTCTGGTTGCCCCATTATAAGAAGGACATGGAGGCTATGGAGAGGGTAGAGAACAGGTTTACCAGGATGCTGCCTGGATTAGAGGGCATGTGCTATGAGGTGAGGTTGGACAAACATGGGTTGTTTTCTCTAGAGTGGCAGAGGCTGAGGGGACACCTGATAGAAGTGCACAGGTAGAGGAGACAGCTGGTATCTTATTCCCAGGGTCAAAATGTCTGATACTAGAGGGTATGTATTTAAGATGAGTGTAAGTTCAAAGGAGATGCGTGGGACAAGAATGGTGGGTGCCTGGAATGAGATTCCAGGGGTGGTCGTGGAGGCAAATACGATAGAGGTGTTTAAGAGGCTCTTAGATAGGCACATGAATGTGCAGAGAGTGGAGAAATTGGACACTATGTAGGCAGAAAGGATTAGTTTAATTAGCCTTCTTAATTACTAGATTAATTGGTTCAGCACAACATCATGGCCAAAGGGCCAGTTCCTGTGCTGTACTGTTCTATGTTTAAACACAAAGCTCATAGTCTACCAGACAACAATGATACCCCTCCCATTCTGAAGTATCAGCTACCTAAAGCAGGCACCTTGAAGCACCAAAGAGATAGCAGCAATACTACCTCCTCAAAATCCACTGGCAGGATATGTGAAGCAATGTATCTGGCTCAGTCCAGCATTCCCACTGTTGAAGCCAGTATTCATTCAGGCAGCTCTGATGGACAAACCACATTATTCACAGGCCTGACACCAGACTCCTGAAGTAGCCATTCATTCTGAGACCTCTGAGGAGAGATGGGCAGAACAAAACATTCAAGGATTGGTCTCACCAGCCATCTCAAAACTCACGGAACCAAAGTTGAAGCAAGTCTTCATCCATTCTAAAGAGAAGGGGTGGAGGTGTGGGGGTAAGGTGGGGGTGTGGATATATAAATGCAAAAAGAGTACCAGGATCTTGGAAAGAAATACCAAGGAAGTAAAGTGAAGGATTCAGTTTAATTGTCTGCTGAATGCACTTGCACTGATTTCCAAGAGACTGAACAAAAGGGTAGGATGGATAATTAGGCTTGAGATATGCCAAACAGGACAGGATTTTACATAAAATTATCTTGCCCTGTTTCTGAAATACTTAGGACCAGGAGTATATGTTATCATGATCTGTCATTGGACTGTACAATGTTAGATAGTAAAGTTAAGAGAGTTTACCTGCAGAAATATGCCTGATTTGTGCAGGCAAGCTGTTCCAGACTTGATTATGGATTTCTGCTGAGTTAGCTGATCTTAGTCAGCAAATAGTAGAGTACTACAAATAACTTAAGTGCTTCTGAATTAGAATTACCATGCCAATTAAGTGTCCAGTAACCTCTGCTGGATGTGTGCGCGCGCATGTGTGAGTATATGTGTGGAGTTTGAGAAGGGAGAGCTCACTGTGACTCAGCCAAATTGCCAGTTGACTTAACCATCAGACTTCACTTGCGAATGGTGCCACTCTCTGCATTGAAGCCAGTGCCTTCAGGAGATGTAGAGAATGAGGAGAAACCGAAACAGGCTGCACAACTGGTTCCCCAGTACTTAATCATTCAATGTGTCATTACTGCCACTCATTCTTAACCCTCTTTCTTTCCTGTTGGTATTCTATTAGGTGCATGAATACCTGAGGAGTAAGCTGTGTTCCCTCTATGAAAATGACTGCATCTTTGACAAGTTTGAGTGTGTGTGGAATGGCTCTGACAGGTAGGTGACGCTTCCGATCTGCCTTTGCCTTCAGGCATTAACTGTAAAGCACAGACTGGAGAAGTAGTTGTATTCTTTCTCCCTGGGCTGGAGCTGTCATTGAAATGATCCCTTTCTAGGTCAAAGTACAATTACTTCAGCTGCTTCTATACAGTGTGAAAGAAATTGGAAATGGGAAACACTCTCTTGGGCCGCATATGGACAACAGTCACTTGACATGAGATACCATATCCTGGCAAAATTCCGGCTTCAAAATAGGAAGGTCTTTTGCTGAAGAAATCTCAGCGGAGACATAAAGGGATATTGACAGATCTTGTTTGTATGAATTTTCAAAAGGCATTTGTTAAGATGGTACTTGAGAGATTTGTTACAAAAATATAAGCACAAGTATTAAAGGGACTACAACAACTTAGGAATGGATAAGAAAAAAAAGAATAAGGTTAGAAATGTGCATAAAAGACCTTCCAGCATTCTTGCTCTTATATGTATATTGATGTTTTGAACCAAACACAAAGAGGAATAATATTGAAATTTACTAATGAAAAAGAGGAGCATTACTGTTCATGATAGTAGACTGCCCAAAGAACAACACAGACAAGAAAATATAGAAGGACAGAGGGCAGATAGAGATTGTTGCTATGAGTTGCATAGTACATTTTGGGGAACTGGGATGTTTGTGCAGTCTAAGAGGTTAGACAAGCAGATCAAGACTTGTGGAAACACAAATCATGAATGATTGGAAATAGCCTGCAGCAAATATTGCAAATAGTCTCGAGGCATTTCAGATGAATATTATAGGATGTGGTGGGCTGAATGGCTTATTTCTATGCTGTCATGACTCTATGACTCTATCCAACAGGTTAGACCAGAGAAGTTGCGGGTTGTTCTTGGAGCAAAGAGATTTGATAAGAGATCATTACAAGTTTAGACAGGATAGCTGGAATGAACCTGTTCCCATTAGAGGACCCAAGGGAGCAGATTTTACCTGACCACTACTGCTTTGGATGCTTTAACATATTGATGGGTATTGGTTTACTATTGTCACATGTACTGAGATACAGTGAAAAGCTTTTGTTTTGTGTGCCACACAGACAGATCATGCCAACACATTATTATATTGAGGTAGTAAAAAGTAAACAGAATGAAGAATATAGTGTTGCAGTTACAGAGAAAATGCAGTGCAGGTAGACAAATAAAGTGCAAGGGCCATGACAAGGTAGATTGGGATATCAA
>JARFYF010000051.1:37122695-37135813 GCA_030265395.1 Rhina ancylostomus | reverse complement strand
CACAGACCTTCTCTCCTCCTCCATTCCGCCTCTCTCTGCATGCTAACACCTATTTATTCCGGCCGCTGGCTGTAAGGAGTTTGCATGTTCCCCCCGTGTCTGCGTGGGTTTCCTCCGGGTGCTCCGGGTTCTTCCCACATTCCAAAGACGTACGGGTTAGGAAGTTGTGGGCGTGCTGTGTTGGCACCGGAAGCGTAGCGACACTTGCGGGCTGCCCCAGAACACTCTACGCAAAAAGATGCATTTCACTGTGTGTTTCGATGTACGTGTGACTAATGAAGATATCTTATGTGGAGCTTTTCCCAGTTCTGAAGGAAGGTTATCGACCTGAAACCTTAACGGTTTCTCTCCACAGATGCTGGCTCGTCTGCTGGCTTTTTCTGCCTTCATTTCAGTAACATTCTGGGATTTTTAACTTGTCTAAGACAACAGGTAGCTCCTCTGAAATTGGAGAACACAAGTTTGGCCACAGGAACAAGACCAAGGAATGGAACTGATTGGATGGTATTCAATGAGTTAGCAGAGGCAGCTTAGACTCATTCTGCATGATTTCATGAAGACTGCTTTGACCATCTCCTGTTGGAAGATAGGTACACGACAGACTGAAGATGCTAGAATGTGGAGCAAAAAGCAAACCGCTGGAGGACCTCAACAGGTCAGGCAGCATCTGTGGAGTCAATGTATCAGATCGAGACCCTTCATCTGGACTGATGAAGGGTCTCAACCTGAAACATTAACTGTCGATTTCCCTCCACAGTTGCTGTCTGACCTGCTGAGTTCCTCCAGAATGCAGAATACTCCAATCATCATGCCTCCCATTATCAGATAGTGCGACTGGTTTTCTATTTTCCTTTCTGAGAATCTTGATTGGAAAATTAGCTACCACTTCCACATAGTTACAATACAGGCTCTGGTATTTATTTGATTGTGAAGCAATTTAGTAAAGATTCCAGATCTCCAAAACCATGTTCCTATTTTCAGTTTTCTTCTTTAAATGTCAAGAAATGGGTGATCTCAGTAAGAAGATCTCTGTAAGAAATGAACACGAGAGATTTTCTACAATCACTTCAGAGGATAATTTATAATCAAGCCATTTAGTGAGCTAGGCAGCTCAGAAAGCTGTTTTCATTCTTAGAGGGAAGAAGAATACTTCTAAAGTTCACTTTTTAAATTATAGAACATAAAAGTTTAAGTGGCCTACTTGGAATCTCTGCTCACTTATGCTGCCACTAACCTGGGCAGTTTGCAGAGAGTATACCCCAGAGTCCAGTAGCCTCAAAACCAGGGAGAGAACTCCATATGAAAGTTGGAAATGATTTAAAAGGTTTTTAAAATGTCTTAGGCATTCAAGAACTCAAAATTGAAAGAGTCAACTTAAACCCTTCTATTAGTTAAAAATTAAACTCAAGAAGTATTTATCCTCCCACTAACCAAATCTCTGCTCGCCAGTCCCCATTGAAAGCACTGGGACTCAGATACCAGGTCAAAACTGAGAGGCGCTTTCTCCAGTGCAATATGGGGAATCCCAGCAAGACTTGGCCCTGTCTCTGGACTCTATATGGATTGCAGCATTGAATGGAACCGAGAGTTGGCCTTGTGTATCTTTCAGTCCCATCCACCTCAATGCTTTTAAAACGCCAACACATTGAGTTTTTATGACCGATGCAGGTGCTAGCCCATATGTTGAATGCAATTCAATTTTATGGGATCCAGAGCGAGGAACTCTATGCCCAGTAGTTTACGTAACATCGTACTCGTATGCAGTTGCACCCCCATTACTGGTTGCACGTGGCTCATTTTTCAACCAGTTTACATCAAATAATTCTGATATACACAACAAAAAAATTAACACAACTGCTTGATTATACTCCTATTTGCGAACTCACACCCTGATTGAAAAGCTCCCAGTCCACCTCATGAACCTAATGCCACTTTAGGAAATGTTCCTAAACTACACTTTTGATGGTTAATTTAAGCTCTCCAGGCTACAAAAACTTCTCTCTCAATTTTACTGTGACCAGACATGTTCTCACCACTCTAGTTAACTTCAGCAGGCATATTCTGTTGCATTGAGTAGATCAATGCTAATTAAATAATAAGTGGACCTATAACTAAATATTTGCAAAAGCAGTCCTTAGCTGTAATAGAGATAGTAAATGTTGCTTAATTTGGTAGATGGGAAGATAATAAGACAATTGAAAGAGGCTACAGAGGGTTGTAGACTCAGCCAGCTCCATCACAGGCACAGCCTACCCCACCATCGAGGACATCTTCAAGAGGTGGTGCCTCAAGGCAGCGGTAGCCATCATTAAGGACCCTCACCACCCGGGATGTGCCCTCTTCACATTACTACCATGGGGGAAGGAGGTACAGGAGCCTGAAGCCCCACACTCAACGATTCAGGAACAGCTTCTTCCCCTCCACCATCAGATTTCTGAATGGTCCATGAACACCACCTCGTTATTCCTCTTTTGCACTATTTTTGTAACTTACAGTAATTTTTATGTCTTGCACAGTACTGCTGCTGCAAAGCGACAAATTTCACTGCATATGTCAGTGATAATAAACCTGATTGAATGTTTTTTGATTAACTCTGCATCTTCTGAAAACAAATTTGAATGTGTAATACCTTCCCCAGTGTATTGTTGATTCTTCATACGTATAAAAGAGAGGATCGAAGCACATGAGAAAAACACTTTAGGATTGATCTGTAACCGGACACAGTACTGAGGCTTACTGAATTCCTTCTCAGTAATCAAATCCAGCCAGTGATATTTCATGCCTTTCTTTGCCCTCCTGTTCTATTTTTAAGCACTCCTCTACGCTTTCTATACGGCTGAAGAGCCCCATCCGTTTTCAGCTTTCTATACCTGCAACCTTTTTTTTCTTTATCCTACTTCTGTCCCTTGACATCCAGTGTTCCCTGGACTTGCTGTACTTCACCCTAACAGGACCACATTTGCCCTGCACTCTCACCATTTCACATTTAAATGCTTCCCATTTGTCGCATTTTCTGGCAGTTTACTCTTTTCCTTACCCTTCAATAAAAAGTCAAGAGGATAGCTTCTGTCATCCCAGGTTTATTACATAAAGATTCTAATCAAATGAGCAAAGTATTTCCAAACAGTCCAAATGAATATTGGAGCTTATCATAACAAACATAATTTTCCAAGGTTTGTGCTACTCACAGGAAAAGAACAGATGCTTCAGACATGAGGTGAGAATACACCAGATTAATCTTCACACTGATCTTTGTTAAAGTTTTTACTGACCATTAAATGTACATGGAACAATCAGTTTTATTTAATAGCATCAAACTTGGTCAAAACTGAAGTTCTGCAATTTGAGATAAACTTTACAATAAAACATACAATTCTTACACTTCTATAATTGTACACATTCATGGACAAAAGAATATGTTAAATTTGACTTGTGAAAAACAACAAAATTGAAAAACTCTGATTTGAATGCAAGTCAAACTTTTCAAACATGAGAATATTTCAATTTTAAGGTTCTATGTAATAACTTTTGTAAAGAAATTGTGGATCTATGTTTACTTCAGAGAGTCTTTGTCACAGTTTCTTAATACTCTTTTCTAACCAATACAATCCAATAGTAACTGTATCTACCCATCCATACCAACTATGTATAATGTCCTAACCACACTAACAGGTTCAGACATCTTTGCAAACATACAGAATTGTACTGTTATACATCTTGTTTCAACAATAAATGAAGATGAAGACGCTGGAAATCTAAAACAGAAAATGCTGGAAGCACTTGGGTAAGGAAACAGGGTTAACATTTCAGATTGAAGACCCTTTGACAAAACTGGAAAAGAGAAGTTAATGTTTTAAGTCGCAGAAAAGGTGGGGGAAGATGGATACGAAGGAAACACCTCTTATGGGGTGAGGCTGAGATTGTCATCAGGATAAGTTGTAGAGTCCATGAGTTAATGGGGCAGGTGGAGAGAAGAAAATGGAACTTGAGGAGTCTGTCACTGCAGTAATGGATTATATAAGAGTTTTACAGCACAGAAATAGGCCCTTCAGCCTATTGAATCTGTGCTGACCATCGAGCCCCATTTCCACTACTCCCCCCACATTCCCAGATTCTATCACTCACCCACACTAGAGGCAATTTACAGTGGCTAATTAATCTACCAACCCGTCTTTAGGTTGTGGAAGAAAACTGGAACACCCAGAGGAAACCCACCCAGTCACAGGGAGAATGATATCCTAGAAGGCTCTTCAAATGAGGGTAGAGCTTAGAAACAAAAAGGGGCGATCACTGTGTTGGGGATATAAATACGTGCCTCTTGACAGTTAGCATGACAGAGGAGCAAGTAGGTAGACGAGTCACAGAGAGATACAAGAGTAACAAGATTATGGTAGTAGGTGATTTCAACTTCCCCAAAATTGATTGGGACCACTTTAGTGCAAAAGGCTGAAGGATGGATGGATTTAAAAAAATTCTGTCTAGGGGAGGTTTTTGAGCCAGTGTGCAGTCTGACCACAGGGGCATTACCGGATCTAATCTTAGGAAGTGTAGCCACACGTTTGGTTGGACTGGTAGCGGGAGAGCATTTTGGAAATAATGACCATAACTCTACATTACAAAGTTGGTTATGGAAGGGAACATGGATGGTTATACACCGAGGTCCTGGGTTGGGAGAAGATTGAAAGACCTAACAAAGGTAGACTGCAAACAGCTACTTACAAGTAGGTGTACAACTGACAAATGAGAAGCATTTAAATGTGAAACAGGGAGAGCTCAGGGCAAATGTGGTCCTGTTAGGCTGAAATGACAGCAAATCCAGGGAACCCTGGATATCAAAGGATAGGAGGGCAGGATAAAAAAAAACTGCAAGCATATTACATAGTATCGAATATAGTACATATATGGTATCTAAAACTGAAAACAGGCAGGATTCTTCAGCAGTATAGGAAGTGCAGTGAGTGCTTAAAAAAATAGAACAGGAGGACAGGAGGAAATATCACTGGGGAGCAGGATTAAGGAAAATCCAAAGACATTTTTTTGGTATATTTAGGGCAAGAAGATAACCAGGGAAAAAGTATGGCCAAAAGTGGCAATATGTATGTGGAGCCAAAGGACATTGGTAAGGTCTTAAATGAATACATCTTATCTGTATTTGCCAAGGAGAAGATCACTATAGCTGGAGAATTCAGGGAGTGGTGTGGTGAAATTGTAAAACGTGATAGCATTAAAGAGGATGTATTAGTAAACTTAAAGGTAAATGTCCCCTGGGCTGTTTGAGATTTATTCAGGCTGCTATGGGAGGCAAGGGAGGAAATTGCTAGGATCCAGACAGAGAGTTATAAACCTTCTCTGGCCACAGATGAGGTACCAGGAGGATAGCAAATGAGGCAGCTCTGTTCAAGGATAAGCCTGGTAACTACAGGCCTGTGAATCTAAAGAAGTTGTTGGGGAAAAAAAAGTCTTGAGGGACATGTTTAATCCACGCATGGGGAACAGGGGTTAATTGAAGATAGTCAGCATGGCTTTGTTAGTGGGAGATCCTGTCTGACCAATTTGATTGAATTTTTCCCCCAGAGTTAACAAAATGCATTGACGAAAACTGCAGTTGTTGTAGTCTACATGCATTTCAGTAGGGCTTCAACAAGGTCCCACATGGGAGAGTAGTTCAAAAGGGATCCAAGGAAGTTGGCAAATTGGATCCAAACTTGGGTTGGTGATAGGAGCCAGAGGGTGATGGTGGAGAGTTGTTTTGTTGTGATTGGAGGCCTGTGATCAGAAGTGTACCACAGGGAGTAGTGCTGAGCCTGTTTGTCACATACATTACAATTCAGATATAAGTGTAGGAAATATGACCAGTAAGCTTGTGATAATACAAAATTGCTGAGGTTGGTGGTGAGGAGGATCGTCTTCCATTACAGGAAGATAGCGATCAGTTGGTAAAATGGGCAGAACAATGGCAGATGGAATTTAATGCTGCTAAGTATGAAGTGGTGCATTTTGTGAGGACTAATTAGGTCAAAACAATAAATGGTAGAACCCTCAGGAGTAACAGGGAACAGAAAGACCTTGGTATACTAGTCCAAGGATCTGTGAAGGTGGCAGCACAGGTAGATACAGTGGTGAAGGCATCCAGGACAAAAGGTTTCATTAGTCAAGGCATAGAATATGAAAGTAGGCAATGTAATGGTAAAGCTTTATAAAACATAAGTTATGCCAAAGTAGGAGTAGTATGTACAGTTTTGGTCACCAGAGTATAGGAAGTAGATGACTGCATTAGAGGGGGTGCAGAGGAGATTGAACAGGATGCTGCCTGGGATGGAATGTTTCTGTTATGAAGAGAGGCTGGGTTTGTTTTCATTGGAGTGGAGAGGTTCTGAAGGAACTGGACTGAGTTATACAAAGTTATAAGGGACATAAATAAGGTAGATTTTAAGAAACTTTTCTCTGTAACAGTGATGTTGAAAAGAAGGTTTAGATGGGTTCTTAGGATTTTTTTTCCATCTAGAGTGTGATTGGAATCTGGAACAGACTGCACGAGGGGGTGGTGGAAGCAGGTTTTCTCCCAACATTTAATATCTAAATGAGCACTTGAATCACCGAGGTATAGAAGAGTGTGGACCAAGTGCTGGTAAATGGGGCGAGTGTAGATGGGTAACTGGTAATCAGCATGGAGATGGTGGGCTGAAGGGCCAGTTTCTGTGCCGTGAACCTCTGATGGAAAAGCTGTGAAATGAGGGTGGTCAGAGTGGGAATAGAAATGTGGACAAATGGGAATTGCAGGGCTGCAGGACATGACCAGCATGTCAGTCTGTGCTAATGAGAGGAAAACTGAGCCAGTTGTCACTGATGGATGATTTACAGCAGAAATAGCCAGTTCTGATACAGAGAAAGCAAGTTACCTAAAGTTGAAGAATTTAATAGTGGCTGCAAGGTGCCCAAATGGGAGATGTGCTGTACTTCAGGCTTACACTGGACAACAGCACAAGCGTGCAGGAAACCAGAGGGAGTGGAATGTAGAATTAAAGTGGCAGGCAACTAGTAAGCTCAGCATCACACCTGTGGACTGATTGCAGATAGTCTGTATTGTTGTCATCCAGTCTGTTTAGTTTCTCCTAAATAGAAGTGATAACCTAGTGAACACTAAATGTAATATGCTAGATTAGAAGTGTATGTGACTCACTGCTTCACTTATAAGGACTGTTTGGGCCCTTGGATGGTACGAAGAGCTAAGAAGGACAGGCATGACATCTCCTGCAATTGCTTGGGAAAATGCTGCAAGAGGAGCACACCAGAGACTGCAGCTACTGGAACCTGGAGCAACATGCAAAGAGCTGGAGGAACTCAGCAGGTCAGAGAGCATCTGTGGAGGGAAATGGACAGGCGACGTTTTGGGTCGAGATGTCAACTGTCCATTTCCCTCATACATGCTGCCTGACCTGGTTCCTCCAGCACTGTGTGTGTTGCTGCAAGAGGGGAGTGGTTGGGGGGAAACAGAAGAGCAGACCAGGGAGGGAATGGTTCCTTTGAAATGTTGAAAAGGAATGAGAGTGGAAGACACGTTTGTCAGTGGGATCTTGTTGAAGGATGTGGAAACTGGTGGAATGGAAAGTGGGCACCAAGGGAACTCTGCTCTTGCTCAGTCCAGGAGGTGAAGGAGAAGTGTGGTTAATAGACGAGATGTATTCAAGGGCTCTGTCAAGTATGACAGAGGGGAAGCCATGGTTAAGGACGGGAGACAGACACCTCAGAGGCACCTTGGTGGAAATTTTCATCATTCGAGTAAATGCCCCAGAGATGGAGGAACAGGGAGAATGGAATGGAGGCAGGGTTGGAGGAAATATAGTTGAGACGATGTGGGAGTTTGTAAGCTTGTATTAACTTCGAGAAACCAGCTAAACATCGTCATTGGACAAAAATACATGCAACATTCTTTGTACAATGTGGAGGATAATTTTATATTCTGTACATAGTTAAGTCTCAGCATATGGTTAGCTGAATACATAGATCTTGCAGCTTAGCTCAAGATAAGTGTATTTATCTTGTAAATAAACTAAGGTGAGATACTTAACATCTCTGTAACTGAGGTGCAAATAATATACATCAATCCTATTGGATACTGCCTTGTTCAAAACAAATTCCCTTTCTCAGGACCATTTAAGCTATCAACACAATTAACAGATTTCACATTCATGTTACAGAAGTGAAAATAATTTTATGTACAGAAAGAGGCCATTTTAATAGTAAGTGAATTGTTAAAAGTAAAAGCAAGCTGTACCCAGCTTTGCCCTTTTAATTTAAATGATTTACAATTCAGCTATTTACAAAATATAAAATCTGGAGATTTGTGCAAGAATTGCAGAGCCATTTACATATTGTTTGTTACCAATCACACCTACATCAGAGACTCCACTATATGTTTTCTGACAGAAGCTGATCTTGTTTCATACAGTATTGCAATATAATTGACGATCTCTTTGTTACAATCAGTTACACAGTTTTCATCCATTGCTATATGGATGAGGTTAGTGCTTCTAGTTATCTTAAATTTATAATTGAAATCTACTTAGGAAACCATTGGCTTTGAAATAACTCCAGCTTTATAATATTGCAAAACACTAATAGGATCTTATTATACCTGTACAATATTCAGATTACTAAATTAGTATATCATTCCACATGCTTTGATCTCCACATCTTTAGATTCAACTAGCTGGTACAAAAAGGGGAAAGACTCATCTGGAAGTTGCAAGTACTTCAGGACTTTTATGTTCAAATCTCTGAATGATCTTCCACTAATCACTTACTATGCAAAGTATCCCATTCCAGTCCTCATTTAAGTCAGCCTGTAGTTTGGAGTATAATTACACAACACATAGCTTGTTATTAAGATTTCAAACTATGATTAGAAATGGCAAGCAAAACACTTTAAAGTATTTTGGAACCATAACTTCTATCTCATGATATCACGTCAGTGATAAAAAAGGCTATGGATTAAGCATGACCAGAGTCAATGATTCAATGACTGAAGGAGCAAAATCTGATTCTTAAATTAGATTCAGATGATTTTAAAAATACAGTTTTGCAGTTAGGGATACTGGTTTATTATTGAATAAGCTAAATTCCACTTCTATTACCTAGGATTCCTCCTGGTATGTTGTAAATTGTACTTCCACAATTTTTCCTGCCCCAGAACAATATCCTTGACTATAACATTAAAACCCACTTGAGCAACCAACACATGTGAAAGCACATTGCTCTTTAAATTAAACCTACAGGAAGAACTCGGTGCTTGCAATGGGCTTTTATTTGAATAGCCATCAACCTGTTATTCCCAGGGATAGTTTTATAATCCTTTATCCAACATCTTTAGTCTAAACTGAGGAGGTATGTCAGAATCCTCAGGGCTGCAGGTGGTGCTGCTGCCGCCTCACAGATCCAGTGACCCAGGTTTGATCCTGACCTCCAGTGCAGTTTCTGTGCGCATTTTCTTCCTCTGAGTTCGCTGCTTTTCTCTCATTTCCCAAAGACTTGCTGGTAGGTTGAGTGGCTATTACAAATTTCCCCTTGGTGCAGGATAACAGCAAAAAGAATTGAAGGGGAATGGATGGGCATGCGAGGGAGAGCAAGATACATCATTGTTATTTTGGCAGAAACTCTTTCGGAATGCAGTAGAACATTGGCTAATACTTTGTACAATGGTGTGAACAAAGTTACAATGGGAAGTCTCCAATGAAATTCCAGCTACATCCAGCTCCAGAGTAATTTGAATTAATCAGGATTGGTGTGGTCATTCACTTAATCTTCCAGTTAAAACATCGATTGAAGTAGTTTATATCCAAATCTCAACACTACACAAGATCTGGTGGATATATTGTAAAGTCCCATAAGAGCATGACAAATTAAAGGCTCAAAACTACCAGGAACCACATAAGATGATAACCAAGATCATTTAGGATGGGATAAAGGGCCTGAATTGGTTCAGACTATTCATAAATGAACATCAGGTTAGTTTCTCCCAGCTGTCTGCACATAATTTCAAATCCCTATAGACACCGTTGAAATCAAAGCATCACATCGTCTCCCACTGGAACATTTTTTCCTAGAGTTTACAACTTGCACCAATATTAAAGTGGAAGTTTTGTCAAAGGACATTAAAAAAAAGAGGAAGAGTCTTTGCAATTAAGGGTGAAGGGAGCTTAAGGGAGAATTCTAGACAGTGGGTCTAGCAGTCAAGTTAATAGAAAAAGAAGATGAAAAGGAGACCAAAAAATGCACAGACACAATTCTGGGAATTTGGGTTTTCTTTTGGTGGTCAGAATTGGGAGCCAAATTGGATCAACATGTTAGATGGTCAAGGGAAATACAAGAACCAAAGTAGCCTCTGGAACATTATTAGCACCTGTGTGTGACCAGAGCAATTATGTGCAAACTGGGCCATTCTGACAAAACTCTGGTTCCTGTGGAAGCTGATATTTTCTCAGAGAAAATATTTTTCCTGTGATAGAGGTGCATAAATTACTGTTCTTCATCTCTCTTATTTATATTAGATCTCATAATGCTGAGGCCGCCTTTGGAAAGCAAGGCTAAGGCCCAGCCCACGGGCAGGGGTTTTACAAAACACACTACCTTCTGCATATGCATAACATTGCTCATTTTAGATTTTACCTCAGCAGAATTAGTAGCAAATGTATTGAGGGAGGGCAATTACTAAGGCATAACTACAATTTTTAGTCGCAAAGCATTTGTAGTTTTTGCTAAAATAGTATTAAAAAACCTTTTCACCCTAGTTGGATGGCAAACTCTTAAAACTGTACCATAAGCAGCATTTCCGATTGAGTTTCTATTTAGCTTAAAGACTATAACATGGTGCTCTAGAAACCATTGAACTTTTAGTATTCCTAAAGTATTCCACTAAACACCCAACTCATTCAACCTGTTTAAATTCTTTAGTAGGAATGGATGAATTTCTGTGTCATTCAGGCAGCTTCAGATTCATAACTTCAGGCTTCATTTTAAAATACTGATGGAATCGTACAACTGCATATCTAGGGGAGGGTGGAAAAAGCAAAAACACCAGGATTAATTTCATATACGCAAGAAATATTAATAAATCTCCAAGACCAGATGGCAAGTACACTGCAGCATAAAAGACAGTCAGCTAAGTAGTAGTGATGACACTAACCATGATTGTGGAAAATCTGTTATAAATGCATGTTGTGCCAAGGGACAGGAAGGAACATATAGAGAATACCCCGACTTGGTCTGACATCCAAGAAATGAGAGACGTTGTAAGTAAACATGCAAACTTGCATAGATGCACCTAGATCATACATTCTGTACCAAAATTTTTCAGTCATTATTTCTTCAAACATTGCATATTTGTTTTTCTATTTTAGCTGCACAAGTAAACAAATCTTAAATTTTACTTGCTTCCATCTTATGTCACCCAATATCAAAAATCTGTTCATTTTGCTATATTTTAATAATCTTCACAACTGAAAAATAGTACATTTAATATGTACTATAGTAATGGGAGCAAATGAAACCATGATCTGGCATGGTTTTATGCTCCCATTCCTATAGTTCCCATTACAATTCTCCCAATTCATACTCATGGCAACTGCAGCTACCAGATAAACACCAAGTTTGGGGAAGAGACAAATGACCACTAAACTGAAAACAGTACTGGATCCTAAACAGTCAAGCACAAGTGTAGCATCACAAATAGATTTCACCATGACTACATGATTAAATATGACCTGTGGAGGGTAGTGCGAAGATGACAAATACTACAAAAACTATTTATGATCAAATCGTCCAGTAGCAAATCATGAAAAGCAGCTCTTTACTCTACGGCTTTAACTCTGCAATCCATTGAAAACATCTAAAGCTTCATTACAATTTACTTCTAAAGGACACAGTCGATATTTCCCTGACATTCACACTTCCAATAAAGTAATTCAAGGCAGCAAGCTGAACATCACTGTAATTCTTCCCCAGAGAAAGATTTCTCACTGGGAGCAGTGCTAATGTAATGGATACAGATGGAAGCAAAAAAAAAAGTGAACATAATCACATTATAGATGTATTAAACGGAAAATCTCACAGTACCAGACAAGAAAGGGATTCACTGCTTACATCTTTACCCTCTACATCATATTTTAATCACCTTCTGCACTGATGTTACATGAAGAACAAAGAAATGAAAATGCTTCACATTGGAAATGCATTAATATCATAAAAGAAACTTCTCTATGGCACAAAACATACTCCAATTTAAAAAGCATGCATAAATCCACCTATACTTACATGTGTGAAGACTTTTAAAGCAAAAAGACAATGTGCTATTAATTGCTAAGAAGAATGTGAGAAACAAATGTTTCCCAGTCACATTTACTGGCTGACTGGCAAACCACAAATAAGAACGAGAAAATGTGAAGAAAATTATTATTAAATCAATCTAAATCACTTAATTGTTGAAGTAAAGAAAAATCTAGTTCTATTATAGGATCAAAGTAGAACAGACATTATTCAAAAAAAGTACATAAGTAATTTGTCCCTGTCGCACTTCATTAGCATATGCATAAAATTAGTGCTCCCCTGCAGCATTCCTCTGTACTTCACACAACACTTCCTATACATGCCAATATGCTCGACTAACTTGATTGCCTTCTGCAAATCTCCCTTCCAATGCATAATTCTGGGAAATTTGTCATTGCCTGTAGTGATATCTTAACTCATTCCTGCAACATTAAATGCCAGAGGAAACTTTAAACTAAATTTTCTCTTGTAGCCTGTATAATTAAGATCATGCAAGAGTTAAAACGGTTAACACCTCTACACTCATTTCCAACTATATTAAAACCTGTCTATTGTATAAAATTTACACCGACACATCCATCACTTCCCCCCATGCTTTGTCACGTCCATTATGTAGAAAACAAAAGTTGCAAGTTTAAGCAGAAGTAACAGTGTACCATGCAAGGTATTGTTTTCCTAGGATTAAGTACTTTTAAGTTATTTATTCCCATTCTATGGAGGAAAAACACGACGGCCTCAGCTTCCTCACCCAAAGTAAATTTTTCTGCCGCTGCGAAGGCTTTTTTGGCTACTTCCTT
>JARFYF010000051.1:37029181-37040394 GCA_030265395.1 Rhina ancylostomus | reverse complement strand
GATCTAGAAGTCTAGCTGGTATCATTACCAAAGCAATTTACAATTATAATTATTATTTGCTTTTATTGGACAACATTTATAGACAGACAGTACAGTTCTGCTAATTGTATTACGCTAATTAACTTTATGCATTTCAAACAAGCTTTTACTGTACCTCCAGACTTAGTCTGAACGTATTGAATGAAGAAACCCTAACCTGAAACTTCTGGTATTATAATTAAGACAGTTTCTAAAAATAAAATAAAGATCTTCTGAAATCTTGATCAATTTTATGTGCTGTCACCACTTTATTTCAGCTACCCCACAGTATGACATCCAGTGAACCAAGAGTGTAATATAGTCTAGAGCTAACTGTGATGATGAAGGTGAAATTTAAAATTAATTCTATTATTTTAGTGCTACTGCATCCGGGGGACCTTGTCTTCACCTTTGTTGTCATTGTGAAAGTTTAACATCAAACTGGAACAGTTATTCTATTTAAAGTGTTTATTAAAGTGAGGGTTTTTGAGCAGCTGGGACTATCAGCATATTTTCAGCAACGAACACTCTTGAGTAATTTATAAGCAGCTTGGCTGAAAGCCAAGCTGACGTAATAACATAAAAGCATTAGAAATAGAAATGTGTGTGTCTTACTGCCCCTCAAGTCATCTCCATGATCCAGTAAGATCACAGCTAAAACGCTATCTTGTATTCACTTTACTGCCCAACCCTTGTTTCCAGAAGTCTTATCACAGTCCTCAAAATTCACAGCAAAGCAACATCCATGGCAATTTGGGTGGAGAATTACTAAGACTTGCAGTCCTCTGTAAAGAATTGCTTCCTAACCCAAGGCCTGGCATTTAACCATTTTCAACTTTACTAAGCCCCTCAATGCTTCCTCTGTTATTGTGTTTATCAGACTTCTATTTCACACTTATCGACCTTAACTCAGCATCAACCTTTTTTTTAAAGGCAGTTGCAAAATTTTCATTGAGCCTTAATCACATTTGTTGTCTCCACACAGAGACTAGCCTCACAATCCCTTAAGTCCTTATTCATAGCTTTCCTGTTGCTCATTATGTATCTTTTGAATTTTCTTGAATTCCATTTGCCTATGTCATTTCCTAATTTCACTAGTACATTTTCTGTACTCTTTTCTGGTGTTATAATGTCTTAATGCTCATTGTACATCCTGTGCAACTAGTCATCCAGAGGATTTGAGAGACTTGCCCTTTTTCTTTGTGGGTAGATATTGACTCCAAACCCCTTAAATCTCCTTCCTGACTGCGTCCATGGCGTCAGGACTGAGTTTCTGAGTACTTAGATGCCAGCCCACTTTAGTCAAATCTTTTGGTTTAGCAAAATTGGCCTAAACCTGATTTTGAACATTTATTATTTTATTTTGGTCTTTTTACATTACATATGTAACTAAATTATCATCACTACAAAACATGCCCCTGTGGTGATGCTCCTTCTACCTGCCTAGCTTCTTCCCTTGAAATTAAATCCACAATTGCATGCTACTCCCTCTAATTGCAGTTGACACATACTGACTAAAAATGATCATGCATGCAGTTTAGGATTTTTTGTCCTTCTGTAATTTTTACCCTTCTAGACCTTTTACCTTGTATCACAGATAATAAAAGAGTAATTGAAATCTACCACTATTACTGCCACTGGTAGAAATTTGTTTACACATTTGCACCAGGAGTAATGCAGACCTTATGAACTTTTGAGGTCCTGCTGCTTAATTTCTACTAGCTTAAAATCTGCCTGCAAGACCTCATTCCCTTCTGATGTTGCTGGCATTAATATCGGTCACAACCTCTGGCTGTTCATCCACCTTCTCCAGAATGTCTGGAGCCCCTCAGCGATATATTGTAACATAAATGTCTCTCTTGTGTCTCCCATCCTGGAATCATGTCTGTCTGCAGAAGCATCTGTCTGCAGAAGCGTCTGCTCCCCTAATTATAGAATCCCCTATAGGTGTTGCTCTGATCTATCCTCATCCTTGTGTATAGCTGACTACACTTCCTTGGGAACCCTCTCTCCCATCAGTATTTAGAATCAGTCACTGTTAAGAGATTAAGATGCCCTCAGGGGTCTCATGAATTTACCTACCTGCTTTTTCTTGACTGTCTGGCAGTTGTTCGGTTCCTCTCCGCTTGCACTCCATTGACCATCTCCTGAAATCTCCTATCCACAAAACATTCCCTGTTGCACAGCCAGCAGAGCTGCTGTCTCACAGCTCCAATCCAGTGGAATTTGGGGAGAATTGATGGGAATGTTGGCACAATAAAATGGGATTAGCATGAATGGGTGCTTGGTATGGACTCAGTGTGCCAAGTGGCCTGTTTCTGTGCTGTGTGATTTTTATTTTTGTGTGGCTCTATTCAGCATCGTGGATGGACCACAGTGAAATTGGCTGTTGCTGTTGCCTCTCCAGCTGATGACACTTCCTGCACCTGTAGTTGTTTAGAACGTGGGAAAGTGATGTGGTATTCTCACATGGCACAGGGTGTGCATTCCATAAATCTCGTGTGACTTGGCAAACCTCTACCAATTATATCTGCTCACCAAGCAGAAACCAGAGCAGCACAACTTCTCCTCGCAGCACAAATTCCACGCTCATCAAAGCCCTGAGTTTTGCAGTCCATAGATGTGGTACTCCAAGGAGCGCGGCTCTGTGTACCTTGCTGCTTTGTGTTTTCATGTTCTTCCTGACAAAAGTAACTTGGACTTTCCCTGTGAAACTATATCTACCACCTCCTAGACATAGAAATTAATCTGTCTATATGGCAATGTAAACACTTTGCAACCTCTTCACAGCTCATCTTCCCACCTAGTCTTGTGTAATTAGTAAACGTGGATATGGTATGTTCAGTGACCTCATTTAAGTAATACCTTTGAGTTCAGTGTTAATCCAATTGCCACCAGACTGGTAACAGGCTGCCAACTTCAAAATAACTTGTTGTTTTTGTCTTTTAACCAATCTTTTTTTTGAAGCTAATATTTTACCTAACCCCAAAAGCACTATTTTAAGTAATAATCTTTTGTGCAGTACCTTTTCCAAGTTCTTTGTAAAAAAAAATCAGATTTTCTACATCCAATCTCTCCTCAAAAATCTCCTTTAAGATTTTTTCAAACATGATTTCCCTTTTGTAAAATGGAGACACGAGACTGCAGATGCTGGAAATCTGGAGCAACACACACAAAGCAGGAGGAACTCAACGGGTCAGGCAGAGCAGCTATGGAGGGAAATGGACAGTCGATGCTTCGGGTCAAGACCCTTCATCAGAACTGGAAAGAGAAAGGGAAGATGGGCAGTATAAAAAGGTTGGGGGTGTGGGGGGTGGGGGTGGAAGGAGTGGAACAAGAACTGGTGGGTGATAGGTGGGTCCAGGTGAGAAGTAATGGGAGAGGGAGAGTGGAATTGATGTAAGAAGCTGGGAGGATGCTGACAGTGCCTAAACATGTGCCCTGTTGCTGTACTTTTTAATTATGCATTCCTGTATTCTCCTGAGAAGGCAGACTGTTATATTTCCCCATGTTTTCTCATCTGTCCTCCTTGAACTCCTTTGTTGAATTCTGTTGTTACATTTGCTATCTTTAAATCTGCTGGAACTTTGAGAATCTAGGGAAAGTGAGAACATTACCCTGGATGGTATCCATATTCTCTCCACAATCTCCAACTCTCAGGTGCCAGTTATCTAGCTATTATGTCTAGCAGATGTAATAGCTGGATAACTGCATTAATCTCCAACCCAAGAAGAATATACCTTGCTGAACAAGTATGCTATTTCACTGCTCCATGCCCAGCACTGTCCAAGTCAATTTCCCCTGGGAATTATAAACAGTTATATTCTAAAAGATAAATGTTGAGCATTATAACCTTTTGGAAGGCATTTCCATTACCCTAAACAGGATTTAAATTCTGGACCAAAGGGTGAATGGTCTCTAGCTTGGTTAGGAGTTTCTGTTGCCCTGGATATTTACCTTCTCCAGTTCTTTCCTTCAAGGTAATCACACTGTTTGAACAAAAATTAGTTTTACCTGCAGTGGTCCAATTTGGTTGCACTATATTAAAGTATTAATTAACCATCATTACTGTAATAACCTTCCAATTTCCAATGCTTTATAACGCATCAGCACAAGCAGTGCCTGGGGCTAACAGTTTAATACAGAAGTTAGTGGGAAGGTCTGGCTTCTTGTTACAGTCTGGCATTCTTTCAAGCTGGCTCTCAGCAGCAGCACCCACATTGCATGTGCCTTTGTCAAGGGAAGAGTACTTCCTGAGGTAGTTGGACAAGAGCAAGATGTCTGGGCAGGATGAAATATTGTACGAGTAATGGAATACCATAACAATAGTAGAAGTTATAGCAGATCCAAGGCTGAAATCTACCTTAACATTATCTCCATAGTGGGTCAGAAGATTAAAGATTGAGAATAGCTATGATCTGGTTGAATGACAAAATGGGTTTGAGAGGCTGAACGTACTCCCAAAGCATCAGGACCAGGCCATTTAGCCTCTTGAGTGTTGTTCTTGTTCTTTGGATTGTGGCATCTACAGAAGTCTGATTATATGGTAATAACAGAAAGTTCTGGATACATTCAACATGCCAGCACCTGCAGAAAGAGGAATGGAAATAATGTTTCAGGTTGGAGACCTGATCCTTTATTACCTTTGATTTATCCATCAAATGTCTATGCCCTAGAGAATTTTTTTTTGCAAAAGTAGCATTAAACTATGTGCAATAGTGGTGTCAACATGTATTTTGTGACTGGTTTTTGTTTCTTGCTCTCCCCTTCCCTCACCCACAGCAGTATTTTGAGAGCCCCAAGGCATTGTACGCAATATTACCAAGGTTGCACATTCAGTGACGATGAAGTTAGTGAAGAAATGCTGGTAGGCAGAGTTTGAGAGAGTCCTGCAGGCAGGAGGAGAATCAGAGCTTCGAACTTCAGGGGAGAAGGTGCGCATTTGGGACCTTGAGGCTCAGGCTGGGTCATTGGATGGAGATAGGGATGTCAGTCACAACAAACATGAGGGAATTACCGTCATGCTGTGGGGTCTAGTAGTGGGTTCAAAGGAGACCCTTGACGTGCACAATAGAGCACAGGCAAGGAGTAAGTGGAAATTTTGAAGAATATCTTTCTGCTGGAGGATCCATGCACCAGAATTTATGAGCACGGACCTGGTTAAGCCAGTCCCCTTTAATTTGTAGGGAAGCAGGATTGGCACATGTGGCACTGCTTGGATCGTGTGCCTTAATTAAACTTAAGTCAATGATGTCAAATTGGGTATTGCGTGTCATATGACACCATTCTAGTCTACTCAGCTCTGTGTAAACTTGTAATATATGCTGGTCATCCACAACATATTTTGTGTCCAACAAGTCCTATGTCCAGCATACAGTAATATTAACTACACAAGGATTTCTAAACCTATGTATTTTCTGAATGAGCCCGTTCATGCCCTTTATTTCACCCTATCATTGCTATCTTCCTTTCCTTTTTTTCTTTTCCCTTCTCCATGTGCAGCTCGTTCCTCTTCACTTGCATCAATGCTTAGTTAATCCAGAGGTTTATCATCACTGAGTAAAGTTTCTCAAGTTCCCGACTGGATTTATTATGGTGACCACTTATTGTCCTTAGTTTTAGGGGTTCCTACACATGGAAACATCTTCTATAAGATTACGAATGAGCTTGATTGAGCTGACGGAAAGACACCCCTCCTCTGCCAGGTACCCTGCCCACACTCTGCCTTACCAGGGATGATGACCTCAAATGTTCTAATCTTTGCTGATAGTTTCGCACTCCATGGTTCTGATATCATACTCCTAAGTCTTCTATGCACCTTCTCCAACTCCTCTATAATCCATTTATAGGAATGCCTGCAGATTTTTGTTCTTGCCAAAATTCTAAATGCAGCTTTGCTGCTTTTCAAATCCAGTGCTTTGTTTACTTTTATTTCAGGGCCTAGTTGATTGTTTTGTTACAAATAGTGGTTTTTGAAACTCTTCCTTCGCATCTGGTTGCTCTAAGTCTATCTTTTTTTATTTTCAAAGGTGTTTGGACCTATTTTACCTGCCAATGAAAGTGGGCCAACTTATAGCTAGCTTTACACTTGGGTAGACCAGAGCAATGAGATATGGTTGTCTGTAAATGGCCCTAGTGCAGGGAAGAAATCAGGCTTAAATCCTGAAGTGTGACTGAAGAATCTAGCAGTTAAAAAGGAAATGCAGAGTGAGACTGGGGAAATGAGTAGAATGGAGAAGCAAAATAAGCAGAAGAGGAATTTAGGGGTTTGGGAGGGGAGTGGTGTGGTATAAAGAAATGGGTTACAAGGTTTTATTTTACAGATCTATTTCAGAAGGCTGTTTGGCCCCCCACAAAAATATTTGGGAAATCAGATGGTTTTCTTCAAATTTGTTCAATCAACAATTAGCCTGAATGAAAAGATGGGAAGGTTTCAGTGTCCCTACTATCTTTCTCTTCGTTTTATTACTTAAGTATTGCCTGGAAAATATATTTTTTGACAAAGATCTCAAATTATTCTTATGTTCTGGTTTGGATATTGCAGGTAACATGTCAATGCTGTTCAAAAAAGATATATTCTTTGATGTTGCCGACATTTGCCACGCTTTAACAAGGATGTTGAGATCATTAGTTTAACCATTTCAGTGAGCTGCCATGGTTTTCTGTCTGTTTTGTCCCGTTCAGTGAAGCATGCTCAACATGCCTAGTTTTTATTTTTGACTTTTGTTCACTAGGAATTGCCTTTTTTTTAAACTTTTTTTGCTTCAGCGATAAAGTATTTCCAAGACTTGTACGTTGTTGAATTCTGCTTGGTGCTTGGCATCATGCATCCTAAATTATTAGCTATTCAGTTTTGAATTTGTGTAAATTGAGAATTGCATGTTCACTTGAAACCTTGTGGCTGGAACTGTATAAAGGCTGCTATTTCTAAACATCTGTATTTTAAATTTGCACCATTATTTTGTGGCAGAGTGCACATTTTGTTTTGTTGCATACAATGCTTTTACAATTGCACACTTGAAAATGTGGAGTTTGTATCGCAAGTTCTCACAGATGAATCAACTAAGACTTAAGTTATTTTCTCTTCAGCATTTCATAGACTAACAGAAAACCAACAAAGAAAATGTGTAATGGGGGGAGGGGGGTGCGGAATTACTTCAGTTGCTAAAGGAGCAAAATGCAGGTTATGTCAAGAAGTTCATCCCGGGCCACTGATGCTAAACGTTACATAGTAGTAAGGAGGGAGGCAGAGTGTGTGGGCTGCTCTGCCTGAGCCCATGTGCCTGTGTGTGCACATGCTCAAGCAAATGTGCATATGCCCAGTGGCACCTGTATATGTCTATTAATGCCCATGCAGCTGAGCCTGTTCACAAGTTGTCTTGGTCCCCCTTGCCACTGGATCAAAACCTTGCTCTGTGAAGCCAGTATGATAGCTGGTTTGCAATTGGGAGCTGGAAAATCAGAGCTCTTGTAAATAATCCCAGTGGCAGTGGGCCTGAACATTATTCTGTGATCATAGCTCAGGAGCTCGGACACTTTGATGTCAACGTCGCTGCATTAAGTGAGGCACGTCCAGCAGGAAATAACTTGTTTCAGGAGCAAGGCATTGTCCACACCTTACTCTGGAGGAGCAAATTGAAAGAAGGTTGCTCTTTTCATGTCGTATTCCCTCTGTGGGATTAGTGAAACCCTTATGGCCCTTTGGCTCACTCTGACACAGGATCAATGTGCTCTGGTCATAAATGTGGACACCCCCAATCCTGGAAGCTTCAAACGAGGCCAAGAAGGATTTCTACTCTTGAAAGAGTAACTCCTCAAATCACACCATGGATTCCATTCTTCTTAATGTACGTGATCTTCACCACAGGACAACTCAGAGGGAAAAATGCAGGGTGCAGCACCAGCCTTTGTATGTGATCTCCTTTTGACTTTACTGAAGCCTTTGACTCCACCAGTCAGAAGGGTCTGTGAACACCCTACTCCAAATTGGCTGCCTACAGAAATTAAACTCCATCTTGCACTCATTGGCATGCAGACCATATTACTAACCCACAGGGGTACATCACAACCAATCTCGGTGAAGACTGCTGTCAAACTAGGCTGCGACTTTTCCTCAAATTTCTCAACCTTTCTTGCTGTAGTGTTGCACCTCGCGTTCCAAAAGCCTCCCATGGTAGTGGAGCTAATCATCATCATCAGAATGAATGGGAAACTGTTCACTCTGTGATCTATGGCCAATGTGCTCCAGAACCAAGGTAACCTGAATCTTGACTGTCAAGCTGCCACATGCAGAAGATGCTGCTGGTTACACCCGCTTGGAGGCCGAGCTGCTCATTCACCAAAGCACATGAGGATGGAACTTGCATCAACAGCTGCAAAACATGTCCTTCACCCAACCTGCCCCTGCTGCTCCACACTGCCCATTGATAACGAAGCTTCACAATGAGACCCTGGAAACCATGGACCACCCACATATTTCAGGAGCCACCTATTGGTGAAGGCAGACACCGATTTAAAAGTTCACCACCAACTTCAAAGCACCATCACAACCTTTGGTTGATCGAGGAAAAGGATATCTTGAAGATCAAGACCTCATACGAGTCTCAAAACTCGGGTCTGCTGGGCATCCGTGATTCCTGCTCCTCTACAGGCATCGGAGGCCTGGACTACCTACAGCAGGCATCACAAGGCACTGGAAAAATGCCACCAATGCCAACTCTGCAAGTACTCCAAATTCACTGGAAGGATAAATAAACCAATGTTGGTGCCCTCTCCCTGGCCAACATCTGCAGCATTGAGACCCTAGTTACTCCCAGTTCGTTAGCCAGGCCATTCACATGCTTGACACCAGCCTCCCCAAACGGGTACTGTTTCTGAGCTCTTTCATAGGAGGAGATTACCATATGGACTGAGATTAATTATTCCTGGGAACCTCTGGCACATAACTGACCCAAGTGGAGAAGCAGCATTGAGGGTGGCTATTGAGAAACTCAAGGCCATGCATTGGAAGTACACGGAAGCCTCTAAGTGCTGGAAGGAACGCATCACCTCACAAGCTATGCCATCTATGGAAGAGGTTTGTAGTTAGTTTCCACATTAGCTGCAGAACTGGAGTGGAAGCAAGAATTATCCTTAATCCCAAGGAATTGCCTAAGCAGGTATGGTGGCACAAGTCACTTGAAGACAGTGGAATCAATTTTGAAGACATTTGCTGATGTTACTGTATAGCACCTTTTAGTTCTATCAACCAGGGATGAATTTCTAGGCATAATAGCCTAAGCAAGGCCAAACTTGCACTTGGATAATGACTGACAGAGATGAGGTTATTTACATTTGAATAAGAATGAATAATTTATTAAAATGATTGGAATACTTGTGGGTAAGGTATGCTGCTCCAGACTGGGAGGAATGGAGACTCTGTATTTATAACTATGGAAGGATGTTGATATGATAAAAGATGTTGGCATATGTTTGATACATGGAGTTTTTTTGAAGAATTTTACTTCTTCATGTTGCAGGTTCTGTTTTAGAATTTTGGTCAGTAAAAGGATATATTTAATATATCTATTTAAGTGTGCTCTTTGAGTTTGCGGATATAAACCCATTTCCCATATTTCTTGGATTGCCTTATTTAATAATTCTCCTCAAAACTTCACATTCTTATCGTGCTCTTAATGTAATAAATATGAGGATATAACAGTAACGACACTGGCCACTCTTCACTGATTGGAATGGGCTTTATTTGCAACATTGCCAAATGCAGCTTATTCTGCAGATCTCCTTTTTAAAGATGAATACTTGCTGAAAATATGTAGTGACCTAACTTTAAATGTGAACATCATGAGAAGCTTCTCTTTAACTTGTACCGCATCAAATGACTTGGGTTGTGGGTCTAACTTAGAAATCAGTAAGATAGAAGAAATATTGATTTTCCATTTTGTTTGGAGGGAAAAATAATTTGGTGAACAATTTGAGGAGGAATTATGGTATTTAAAAATAATAGTAAGACTTTGATAGGTTAATAAATGGAAGTTATTTTCTTTATCTTCATGTTGCAGTTAGGGTTTTCAAAATAGTACTTGGTTTGCTAAGTAGATATTGAAACTAAAATCAATCTCTGGTCTTTTTGCTGAAAAGGATGTTTGTTTTAAAACAAAGTGTGGTGGGGATCCGGAGCTTAATGCCTAATGTGAAAGAAAAGGCAGAAACTCTCATTGTGTGGCAAAAATATATATAGTTGCTTGTCCACCTGAAATGCCATAAAAAAACGAGCCTAACATCCAAAGGCTGGAGAAAAAGGTTAGCCTTTGATAGCCCTGTGGCCAAGATGGATGAATTGGGTGTATAATCCTCTTTGATGCCATATCTTTTAAAATAAATGACTAATGAAATGACAAAAGCAAAGATGGTTTATATTTTGGATTAATCCAAAACACAGTCCATATTGCATGACAACTTGAATGTGCAGGATGTGAAAATATGAAATATAATTATGGTTCATATTTGGAAACATTGCAATTGAATCCAAATAAGCATGTGATATTATCTTTTAATGATAATGAGCATTGCCACCTAAATTCCCACTGTAGATGCCTGAGTCCCAAATATTGGTTGAATACAGGTATCAGCAAGACAGTACTGCACAGTTGGAATGTGTTGTCTTTCAGATGAGGTGTTACACCACCTGCCACGTTGACTGGATGTAAAATGTTCCATGGCATTGATGGAAGAGGAGCAGGAGATTTCACCTGCTGCTTTGACCAACATTTTTTTCCTCAACCAACAGTACAAAAAGAGAATCTAGCCAGTTATCTCATTGTTAAAGGAACTTCCTTTGGAATATTCATAGAGGGCTTAAGGTTTTAAAATACATTATATGTTGGTTCATAAAAAATTTGCATTTATTTAGCTTTAAACTATTTTGCTGATTTCTGTGAAAATGTTGCATGTATCTTTTCTTTGAACCTGACATTGGACAAGAATTTAAAAGTATATATTGACTTTTTTAAAAAAACACACATTTTTGTGGTCCTGTTAATTGTTGGTAACCTTTACCTTAATTCTTGATGCCATTGATGTTGGATGGGTCAACATTGCAGTTTAATTGGCAGCTTTAAAATGATTTGCTTGTAAAAATGATATGAGGTTCAATGTAACTGAAGTTTAAAAATAATTTGATATAGTTATTTTAATCA
>JARFYF010000051.1:37015358-37027541 GCA_030265395.1 Rhina ancylostomus | reverse complement strand
AGTCATGTGAGATAATGAGTGAAGCTGAGGTTGGGCTGAGAAATTTAAGAAAAGACTTGAAAGAAATGTTCAATTCTGCAAAGGGCAGAACTATTCCACAGGCATGAGCATGAGTAACTAGATGACAGAGATCTTTGATAATCTGCAAAACAAAACTATGATTTTTTTTTGCACGTATGCAATTGTTCCAGGTGATCTGGAATGCACTCTCAGAAGGCTGGTGAAAGCATATTCATTGGTAATTTTCAAATGGTAATTGGATATACTTTGCAAACTGATTCTTCTTCTTATTGGGGGGGAGAAACAACTGAATAGACATTGTTGAAATTTGGGCTGCCAACATGCATTGTAAGTCAATTAATTATTGGCATAATTGAAATTCATTACTGTTATCATAACCTGGAACCTTACAGTGGTACTTATTTTTCATGCTGGATAGGCAGCATGAAAAGGCAGATATACAATTTTGAGGCTGTGGGAGACATTTCCTGTGTCAGAGAACAGCATCTTAGTAATTTCAGCAGTTTGACACTGAAATCTGTGTAAAGAGCTCAAAAACAAAACCCATCCAGTTCTCCTGATGTGAAGTATCTTTTTAACTCCTTCCCAAGAGAAATCCTTTTGAATCAAATGTTCTATGTGGTAACAGAGAATGTTATTGAGAAGTATTACTTTGCCAAGCTTGGTGTCATCTCCACTGTTATTTGCTGTCCTATTCTGCCTGTGGCATAGTCCCTTACTTACAAATTTCCCTGTGTTATTCTAGCAGATAATTAATTTATAGTAGTAACTTTAAACAGCCAGAATAGTCTAAAACAGTAAGTCACTGAAGTCCCTTTTTAATTTTTTTTTAATTATTTATTTTGGTTTGCGGATATCTTTGGAAAAGTCTGTGTTTATTGGCCAACCTTAATTGCTCTTAAAGTATGGTAGTGAGAGCCTTTTTTTTAAGCCTCTGCTGTTCATGTGATTAAATTACTGGCTGACGTTGTGTAAAATGAGCCAAGGTTTTGAGCTAGTGAAAACAAAGGATAAATTAAAAGCCAGAACGATTTTCAAATATTTATCCTGAAGATGCAGACATTTTTGGCAAGACCTGTGTTATTGCCTACTTTTTATTGCCTTGAGAAGGCAGTTATCTGCCACCCTTCTGAATGGCTAATGATTTGCTATACCTAGCCTGGTAGCCCTCTTCAGTGAGGATTTTTGAATCAATTACCTCTGTGTGAAGCTGGAATTGTAGAAAAATTTCATCTCTTTGATTGCAGTTCTAAACCAATGCAACAGCATTGGCTCCAGTTGTACCCATCCGTTGCGCATTTGGTTCTATTGACATCAGAATTGAAGTCAATGGAATTGAATGTGTGGTGGTGAGTACAACCAATACCCAAAAAACTCAGTGCTAATGGTCAAAGCTGAATTTCACACTCAACAGGTTTCCTCTGTGGAATGTTAATGAATGTTTTGGGTTTTAATGAGAATCCAGCAGCTTCCTGGACATCATTAGTGATTTTTTTTGTGTGTTCCATCAACATCTGGAGTTTATACCATTTTGCTCAGTGTTTTTCAGTCATCATACTCACATCTTATTGGTACACAAACCTTGTGAAAAGTACCACGAGGGTGAGGCAGTGGAATTATTTGGATTTATGTAGTTCAGCCTTGCATTGGATTACTATCCTTTTACTTGACTATTGATTTCTTCTTTCTGCTTTCCATCTTTAGATGAACCTGAAACTCGAGATGCTTGGTGGGCAGAAATCCGACAAGAAATCAAGTCGCATGGCAAGGCTCTTGGATGCCATGCAGTTGTTGGATACAGTGAATCAACTAGCATCTGGTGAGTGTGAAAATGATTGTGTATCCTCACACTGGTGTAGAAGTTTGGAATCATTTGCAGTCTAATTTTATACCTTGGTTATATTTATTTTAATTATGCTGTTGCTATATTTAATAGCCTGGATTTTTGTGGTTGTAGTAGTAAAGAAACTGTCAGTATCTCATGAAACTGACAACAACTTCTAAAGTGTGCGTATGTGCATTTAAATACAGAAATCCAGAATTTGTATCAGTACACAAGAAAATAGGAGCAGGAGTAGGCCACCTGGCCTTTCATACCTGCCCCACCGTTCAATATGAATATGACTGATCTACTCCAGGTCTCAACTCCTCTGTACCAGATCCCCATGGCTCTCAATCTTTTAAAAAGTTATCTACCTCCACTTTAAGTACTTCTAAAGAGCTAGTCTGCACAGCTCTCCAATGCAGATATTTGCTACCCTCTGTGAGAAGTTTCTATGTCCCTTGGTATTAAATGACTAGCCCTTAACTTCAAACTATGTTCCCTTGTTCGAGATTCTCCCACTGGTGAAAACAAATTTTCCTGTTCCATCCATGTATATATGCTGTTTGACAACTGTATTATTAGTATTATTTTTAGAAATAGGGAATTGATGAAAATTTGAATTTATTACCAAAAGGTTTTATTTGTTATTAATGGCATACTTATCCATAATTACCACTTAACAAACCCAATAACCCTTGTGCAAAATGATTGTAATTCTGAGAAGTATTTCAAAACATCACAGATTTCTCTCTTTTTTTAAAGTGGTTAAGATACTTGAGTTTCTACCCATTTCTTGCGTGCGTATTCCATTCTTTGTTACACACAATATGAGATGTCTGTTTTAAAAATCTGTGCTTTTTATTTCTAGTTTGCTATCACGGAGAATCCTTCCACGTCATTGGTTACTCAACCAGCTTGATAATGTCACTGTTGCTGGAGGCCTTTTGATCCTTTTGAAATGATGTTTGACAGCAACTGACGTGGCAAAAGGGGAAGTCCATTTTACAGAGATCACAAGATCTTTGTGAATTGCTTTTTGGCGATCAACAGGGAACAATGCTGTTTAAGCGTTGACTACAAAAATCCAGGCCAATTTTGAAGTAAAATTGAAAAACATGGAACATTTTAATGTACATACGTATGTAAATGTTCATGCAGTAGTCAAGATTCAAACTTGGGTAATGGCCAGGGTGAGAGATGAACTCAGAGCACAGGAATGGTGTTTATGGAGGTGAATGGATGGTTGCCTAATTGAAAAACAAAAAAATTTGCAGATGTTGGAAGTCTGAAATAAAAACAGAAAAGGGTGGAGATAATCTGCAGGTCAGGCAGCATCTTTGGGGAGAGAAACGGATTTAATATTCTTGGGCAGTAGCCCTTCATCAGAACACAGTTGCATAATATTTAGTCGGAGAAAAATGTCTGTGTGCCAGATTTGCCTTTGTTGTCACAATGCTAATGGAGAGGCTGAGAGAAGTGGCAATGAGGTAGAACTGGATATTGACGATGTCAATGTACGGATGTAACTTGACGTGCTTTCCAATGTACCAAAAGACCTTGCTGGGGTTCTCCAGTGCAGGAGTGCAAAGGGACTTGGGGGTACTCGTGCAAGATACACTAAAGGTTAACCATCAGGTCGGATCGGCGGTAAAGAAAGCGAATGCTATGTTAGCATTCATTTCGAGAGGTATTAAAGCAAGGAAGTGTTGATGAGGCTCTATTGGGCACTGGTGAGGCCTCATTTGGAGTACTATGCGCAGTTTTGGGCCCCTTAGGAAGGATGTGCTGATGTTGGAGAGGGTACAGAAAAGATTTAAGAGGATGATTCCCAGAGTGAAAGGGCTTACTTATGATGAGCATTTGTCAGCTCTTGGACTGTATTCATTGGAATACAAAAAAATGAGAAGGGACCTCATAGAAACATTTAGAATGTTGAAAGGACTGGACAGAGTAGCTGTTTCCCTGGTAGGTGAGTCCAGGACTAGATGGCACAATCTTAGAATGAGAGGGTACCCGTTTAAAACAGAAATGAGGAAAAATTTCTTTAGCTAGAGGGTAGTGAAATTATGGAATTCTTCACCGCATACAGCTGTGGAGGCCCGATCATTGGGGGCATTTAAGGAGGAGAATGATAAGGTATCTAATTAGTCAAGGTATCAAGGGTTATGGGGATAAGGCCAGAAATTGGGGTTAGATAGGAACAGTATTAGTTTAGCTCATGGAGCAGACTCGATGGGCCGAATGGCCTACTTCTGCTCCTTTGTCTTGTGAGCAGGCAGAGAAGCCATTTCAGGTGATTTGTCTAGCTTTAACTAGGTAGATAAGAAAGGAGAGCAATCTCAGCTAGCTGGAAGGAAGGAAAGACATTGGGCAAGAGAAGACATTGGAGGACAGTGCTATTTCGCTTGTGTCAGATGCTGCTTCAGTCATGCCAATTGCTGTAGCCTAGTTGATAAAGTTTAAAAGGTCTGTCAGGTACAATGTCATTTGGAGTGTGGCCAGAGTGTTAAGCTGGTACAGGTGGTCGTGGGAAAAGTTGGTATGCTTTTAGAGTTAATGGCATCTTTGGAGAGGAAAGGTGGGTGAAGCTGGAAAGAAAAGTAAGGGTTTTAGGAAAGGGGTGTAATGATGACAGATCTGGTGGGAAAAGTCATCAAGGGTATCTGCACAGGAGGAATAGTTAACAATATTCGCTCAAGCAGGATCCAGGAAGGGAAGCCATCTGGTCAGAAGCTGGTTAGGAGAAAGATTGAGGCAAAGGGGGATGGATCTTGTGGAGAAGCTGACCTGAAAGGCCTAGAGCAGCAAGGCACAATGCATAGCTCATGAACCACATCTATACTGCAATACACCATACAGTTTGATCTGGCCCTTTGAGGGAGTGGTGGACTGCCAGTGTCCATCCACTCCTACACACCCACAGCTGTGACAGGGGCCCTGAAGCCAGCTCTTGATTGGCAATGTCCTGTGCAATGCAGGGCCCTCCTTCTGGAGTGCAAGCTCCACCACAATAAATGTCTTGCGTTCGTAGCTGGCTAAGCCTCACTCTGAGGCCTAGCTATCAAAACTGAATATCTGTGAAATGTTTGAATTATTAACCATTTCTTTTTAAAGCAAGAATAACTAAAATATTTGCAGAGACGAGAAGAAGCAATTAATGCATTTGTTAACAATTAAATAATTTAAATTAACTCAATTCAAAAATTGTACAAGACCTGAATCCTACCCTTAAGTGACCTCAGAAGTGAGTCTGGCCCTCATTGCAAGAAAAAGTTAGGCACCACTGAACTAGTAGAAGATTTGAGTTCATAGGTGGGGATGTTTTGCTTGATGGGCTAAGAGAAAGGCAGTTTAAAAGATGGTCTCAATTTTAGCGACATTAATAAAAATCACAGCAGCTTGTGCCTTGAGGGAGGAGGATATTTAAGAATATGGTGTGCATTCAAGAGAAATAGCAAGATGACTCTGGAGCAGTGAACAGTTTTGACAAGAAACTGGACAGTTGTGCCTATGTAGTCCAGCCACATCAGGCAATGAATAGCTAAACTATTTGTCCACGTTAAAAGTAAGTTGTAGCACCTTGGATTTCAGTGAGTGGAGTTGATGCCTTACTAATGGAACAACCAAAAAAATATCATCCAGGGCATTGACAGTACCTTATCACTAGCATATTAAGGTGCCCATAAGATGACATCAGTAACAAAATTTTTTTTTGTATGATTGATTACTGTCTTAAATGTGTTTTATCCTTTTGGATTGTTGTAGATGGTCTAGGTTAGTAAGCTTAACCTGTTTTCTTTTAATATTGACAGTATCAAACTTAAAGTGTGGACATCTTGTTCTACATTGCCTTTAATAATAGGTTCATCCCACTTTTTTTTTAAATGAAGCTATGTATATCTTTCTGTGGGCCACAGTATGTGGAACAGTGTTAAGGAATACTTACTATGCAATTTTTTGTTTAAGGCAACATCCCAATAATTTTTTTGTCAATTTATTTTCCACAGTGAGGAAGTCTGTATCTTGTCTGCTTCAGGCACTGCGGCTGTGCTGAATCCAAAGATGCTTCAAGACTGCAGCATGGAAGGCTGTAGTGAACACAGGTTGTCAAGGCAGCCTAGCTTCTTTTCCACAGGGTCAGAGAAGGGAGAGTTTGATTTTTTTCTTCAGTGCCAGGATAGTGCTTCTCTATTAGGGTAGGTTAAACTATTACAGTGGAGGGCAGGTCCAAACAATTCATTTCTACTAACAAAGTTTGAAATTTGGCATCGATTTGGCAAGAAATTGAAATGCGGTTGTTGTTACCTAACAGCTTGCATCAAGGTAACTATCTAAAATACTAACCATATTTAATTATCTAATATTACATGCCGATTTTTCCACTTTCTAACTGGAGAAATTGTCTTGCATTTGATTTAAAAACTCACAAAAGACAAACCAAGGTGTAATTTCAATGATGAATTATCAAAGATCATGATGGCTTATGTAAGCAATCAAAATAATGCTTGGTTAAGCCCCTTTCTTTCTGGATGTCCCAAGTAATAAGTCAATTTATCTGTCTAGAGCATTTGTACAATAATTTTCAAAAAGGAAGTGGGGTTCTAATTTCTTTCATGATGCATTCTGTTGACAGCAGTAACAGAATTTTTTTGTATGATGCATTACTGTATAAAATGTTTTATCCTTGTGGATTGCTGTAGATGGAAATATCTAGGTTAGTAAGCTTAACCTATTTTCTTTTAAGCTATAGGAAGTTGCCAGCAAAAAGTTAAAAGTCACAAGTAAAAGTTGTGTAAACTAGATTTTAAATTCTTGAACTATGTATGCTTTTTTCCAAACATTTGGAAAAGTTGATCATGACTGATGTTTTGGAAGTTTAAAATCTCATTAGAATGTGTCCCCTTTTTCCAGATTGGATGATGCATCATCTCTGGGCTGCAGTTTCTGTCATATACCTTATGATGAGTTAAATATGCCATTCCCTGCACACCTCACATATTGTTATGTTTGTCGGAAGCAGAAGGTTCCAGACGTTCTCTTCACAACAATTGAACCTCCATTGGAAGCGGCAGTAACTGGAAAAGGCTGCTTGATCCAAGCTAGGTAAAGCCACTTTAGTTTCACTGTTACTGTGACGAGATTGTATTCTGATATACTGACACTTGTTTGTCTTTGTGATTTAGACTGTGTCGTCAAAAGAAGAAAACTCAGGGTGAGGCCAATGCCACCGCCATAAGCAATCTCTTGCCGTTCATGGAGTATGAACTTCATACCCAGCTGATGAACAAACTTAAATTAAGAGGAATGAATGCACTGTTTGGGCTAAGGATTCAGATTGCAGTTGGTGAAAACATGTTGATGGGCCTTGCTGTGAGTAAATGCTTTACTGAATCTAATAGAGCAGCATGTTAAACAATTTCAAGTTTGTGACCTTTTGTGAAAAAGCAGGTGGTTCTTAGGTCATCCGTCTAGGAGGCGGTGACATTAAGGGGCTGGATCCCCATGGTAAAAAGTAGCTGGTTAGGACCAATAAACTGAAAACCAGTAAAAATTAGAAGTGTCAAATGCAATGTGGATTTGGATGGGTATATGAATTTACACTTCAAAAGAGCCTGGGAGAAAACCATTTGAGTTCAGAAGATATAAGATTTGATTAAATATACTTGGTTTAAGAAAAGAATTTTGAGAAACCTTTGTCTATCAAGGGGGAAGGTGTGGAATGCACTGGAAGTGACGGGGACTGAAACCTATCTGTACTTGAGAGTAATTGAGAGAGGTGGATGGAGAAAAGAGGAACACAAAATTGGCTTGTTGGTAGGGGGCAGAGGATGATAGCGGAGGATTGTTATTCACATTGGAGGCCTGTGACCAGTGATGTGCTGTAGTGATCAGTACTGGGTCCTCTGTTGTTTGTCATGCATTAAAGATTTTGACAAGATAGATGGCATGATTAGAATTTGCAGATGACACCAAAATTGGCAGTGTGGTGAGACCATAGACATAGCAGCAGAATTAGGCCATTCGGCCCATTGTGTCTGCTCCACCATTCGATTGTGGCTGTTTTATTATTCCCTCTCAACCCCATTCTCCTGCCTTCTCCCTGTAACCTTTGACTCCCTTACTAATCAAGAACCTATCAATCTCTGCTTTAAATATACCCAATGACTTGGCCTCCACAGCCGTCTGTGGCAATGAATTCCACAGATTCACCATACTCTGGCTAAAGAACTTCCTTATCTCTGTTCTAAAGGGACGTCCTTCTATTCTGAGACTGTGCCCTCTGGTCCTAGACTCTCCCACTACTGGAAACATCCTCTCCACATCCTCCCTATCCAGGCCTTTCAATATTTGGTAGGTTTCAATGAGATCCCTCCTCATCCTTCTAAACTCCAGCAAATACAGGCCCAGAGCCAACAAATGTACCTCATACCCTTTCATCTCCGGGATCATTCTCATAAACCTCCTCTGGACCCTTTCCAACACCAGCACAACCTTGGATATAGGGCCCAAAACTGCTTACAATACTCCTAATCTGGTCTGACCAACAACTTAAAGCCTCAGCATTATATCCTGCTTTTATGTTCTAGTCCTCTCAAAATAAATGCTAACATTGTATTTTCCTTCCTTGCTACTGACTCAGCCTGCAAGGTAACCTTTAGGGAATCATTCACTAGAACTCCTAAGTCCCTTTGCACCTCTGATTTCTCAATTATTTCCCCACTTAGAAAGTAGTCTATGCCTTTTTTCCTTCTACCAAAATGCATACAGTTCACTAGTGGACAATGAAGAAGGTCCTGTTGTCTGAGATTACAGCAGGATATTGATCAACTGGGAAAGTGAGCAAGGGAATGGCAGACAGAATTTAACTTGGACAAGTGTGAAGCTGAATCAGGGCAGGACCTACACAGTAAATAGCAGGGTCCTGGGGAGTGTTGGAGAACAGAGAGACCTAAGGGTACAAGTACACGGCTCCCTGAATATGGGAACCCTGGTAGACAGAGTGGTGAGGAAAGTATATGACATGCCTGCCACCTTCAGCCAAGGCACAAGAGTACAAGAATTTTGACAACATGTTATAGCCCTACAAAGCATTGTTTAGGCCACACCTTGAGTGTGAGTGCAGTACTGGTCACCACACTAAAGGAAGTGTGTGGTTAAACTAGGGAGGGTGCAGAAAAGATTCATGAGGATGTTGTCTGGATTGGGGGGCTTGAGTTATCAGGAGAGGTTGGATAGGCTGGGTATTTTTTCCCCTGGAGTGAAGAAGCTGAGAGGTGACGTGGTAGAGGTATATAAAATTATGAGAGGCATAGAAAAAGTAGGTAATCAGAATCTATTACCCTCTAGTTTTGGAGTCCACTATCGTGGGTATGTTTAAGGTGAGAGGGAGGAGGTTTAAAGAAGATCTGACGGGTAAATCTTTCACACAGTATTTGGTATCTGGAATGAGCTGCCAGGGGAGATGTTGGAGGCGGGAACAGTAACAGCACTTCAGTATCTTGACAGGTATTCGAATGAGCAGGGCAGAGGGGGATATGGAATTAATGCAGGCAAGTGGAATTAGAATAGATGAGCATTGTGGTTGGTGCAGGTGCAATGGGCCGAAGGGCCTGTTTCGCTGTTGTACCACTCAATGACAAGAATATTGGAACGCACTGTTTAGAACTTGAAGTGGAAACACTGAGTTGAGCTGTCTGTTTTAACGTTGCAACTTGTGTGGAAGTACTTCTGAATCTATATTAAAGTCTTAAATATGTGCACGTTACCCAGCTTTTTTCATTATAAATCCCCATGTTCGTATTTATAAGGGAAGTTGCCATTATTTTATGAATTAATGTATTTTCCTTTTTGGTTTTGTTCTAGTCAGCAACTGGTTTATATGTGACGGCACTGCCCTCACCAGGAGGTATACAAGTTGCAGGGAAGACACCAAGTGATTCTTCTTATGATCAACATATATCAAACATACAGAAAAAGATCAACGATATGATCATTAAAAACAGAGAAATCCATGAGATAAATCCTCCTGTAAGTACAAGCTCATTTGTGTGCGAGTTAACATTAACCAAAATAAAGCAACAGCAGACATTTCAAACTCTTTCCTGAAGAAGATTGTAGATGTTGGAAGTTGATTGAAATTTGAGGTTGAGATAGGTTTTTGTTAGTCAAGCATATTGAGGAATCGTGTGAAAGTGGGTTAAAAATACTGATCAGCTATGATTTGATTTAATGGTTGAACAGGTTTGAGGCGTTGAATAGCCTTTTATTTGTTCTATGGTCAGAAAACAGTGCTTTCATCTCCAATCAAGGCACTCTGTGTTCCTAATAAAAATGCATGGTTCCTGAAGAAGAATTAAAAATATTCTTTGATTGTCGGATGAAAATCATGATTATGGATAATCCCTTTAATTGTATGCATTAGTAAAAGTATAAAAAATTTCAATTTTTATATTAAGTGACCTTTGTGGAACATTTTGTCTCATTAGTGAGCAGCCATTTTTGATGCAAAGCTGCTTCCAAATGTAGTAGATGTGAAGTTTTAAACAAAAAATATATATACTTATGTTCATATTTCCAGTTCCTGTAGATTATTCAGCCAGAGCTGTTTCTACCAAGAGGTATAACTCTTGGATATGACAAGTCATATTTTGTACACTTGCTGTCTTAAAAAGAACACTTGACAAATGTTAGTTGTTGCCCACTGGAAATGCTTTGAAAGCTCTAAGTGATCTATTGTCAAAGAATGGCGATTTTCCTGTCGAGACCTGATGTTGTTGATAGGTTTTGCCTCCTGTGGGATCATACCACTGGTGGGAAGCTGCTGAATATATCTGGGAAAAACAGGATTTTTCTGTTTATTTTTGTTGTGGAGTAAATAAGAACAGCTTTAATGATTTGAGTATCTAGTTATTGAAGCACTCAAACAAAAGATTTTGCATTGGTTAATTGCAATGTGTAACAGTAGTAGAGACTGTGGGATGATGACAATTTGCATCTGGTTTTTTTTTGAGAAAGACTTGATACCACTTCAAAATATGTTGATTTGGGGAAAAATAACATTTTTGCCCAATAGCAATAATGGTGTAATAGGTTTCCAAAAGAGCTGTAATTGGTTTTATTCCTTAAGTTCCTAACTATCCAGCCAGCTCAAAAGTTATTTGAGCATTACTGAGGCATATAAAGAGATATCAAATTCCAACAGTAATCAGGAAAGGGAACCCAATTTGCTTTCCTTTCTCTTGTCTAGAGGTGCTGAGTTCAATTTCTGCAGAGTTTTCATTTGAATCTCGGGTGCTAAAGGTGACAGCCTGCTGTCTCACTGAAACAGGCTTGCTATAACTGGCCTACTTGAATTGATGTCACCTTTAGCATCCAAGATTCAAATGAAAAGCTCTAAAGTAACTGAACTCAATGCCTCTTGGCGAGAGAAAGGAAAACAGATTGATCAGGAATGGGAATCCCACTATCCAATGATCACTGTTAGAAGAGAAAACAAATTCCATGCCCCAGTAACAATCAAATAAGCAACTAGCATTCATTATCTCGTTTCACATAGCTGCTTAAATGAGGCAGTAGAGGGTGACTAGCACTCTTGAAACTATAACCCCATTATACTTCGATGCTTTCTATGGAGAAATAACAGTGTCTTTTGATAAATGCCATTTATTTCCTGTCCAATACATTTTTGACGGTAGGAGATGCTAGAGGAGTTGCTTGGATCCCCGATCCCAGAAACAAGGCAGCGTTCCAGGCTCTTCAGGTCCCATTCAGAAAGTTCAGATGATGTTTCCGAACTGGATCTTTCACATGGGAAAAAGGATGCCTTTGTGTTAGAGGTATGGGAATCTTGTTCAGAATGCAGAAGGATACGTATCTTGGAGATGCAATAGACAGCAGATGCTGGCATCTGGTGCAAAAAATAGACCACTGCAGGGTACTTTCTATGGTGCTTTCTATGGGACTCAGTAGATCGAGCAGCATCTGTAGAGGGAAAGGAGTTGCCAATGTCTTGGGTCAAGACTCTGCATCAGAAATGAGTGTGTAGAGGGAAAATAGCCAGTGTTGAGGGGCGGGAGGGGTGAGATGGGCCAGTAGGTCATGGGTGAACCAAAAGGGGTAAGGGATGATGGTCAGGTGGAGTTGGGATGCAGTGGATGATAGGTGGAAGCAGACAACGAGGGAAAGAAAAGGCAGATGGAGTGAGATGGGGGGGAGGAGGAAGGTGGAGATGGCTGCTGGAGGGTTATAAATGGGAGACAAAGGCTACCAGTGCTGGAATCTGATAAGTAAGGAAGATGATGAGAACCAGTAGTGGAGAGGTGGAGGACACATGGAAC
>JARFYF010000051.1:36784815-36795842 GCA_030265395.1 Rhina ancylostomus | reverse complement strand
AGGAGGGTGAGAGGTGACCTGATCGAGGTGGACAAGAGGCACAGATCGAGCGGACAGTCAGAGACTTTTCCCCAGGGCGACAACGGCCGACACGAGGGGGACGTAATTTTAAGGTGATTGGAGGAAGGTGTAAGGGGGGTGTCAGGGGGAAGTTTTTTACACAGAGAGTGGTGGGTGTGTGGAACGCACTGCCGGCAGAGGTGGTGGGGGGCAGATACATCAGGGACATTTAAGAGACTCGTAGGTTGACACATGAACGATAGAGAAATGGGGGGACGTGGGAGGGAGGGGTTAGATCTCAGCAGGTGGTGGGGGCAGATACATTAGGGACGTTTAAGAGACTTGTAGGGAGACACATGAACGTAGGGGCATTTACGAGACTTAGACACGTGAACGATAGAGAAATAGGCAGTGATGTGGGAGGGAAGGGTTCGATCGATCTCAGAACAGGATAAAATGTCGGCACAACATCATGGGCCGAAGGGCCTGTACCGCGTGGAACATGAGCTTCTGTTCAGTTCCTGCTTTTACTGTGAACGTTGCGTCTGTGTGCCCGAGATACTGCCGCAAGCAAGTTGGTCGCCGTGTCTGTGCACCTGCGCCTACGGGAATGAGCTGGACTTTGCCCTTGACCGACGGGGGAGCAGCGCCCACTAGACCGTCGACCGCTCCAGTGCAGCGCAGGGCAGGCCCCTCGGCCTGCGATGTGCTGCCGGCCTCTCGTCCCGGTTTATGTTCCCACTTCTGCCCGCTGCTGGGTAACACAGTGCCAGCAGGTTGATTCGGTTAAAAGGTGCCTATCGGCAGTATACCGCTGGGGAAGGGGTCTCCCCAGCACCCGGGGAGAGGGACTCTCCCCGGACCTTGGGAGAGTCGCTTCCCAAGGTCACCGCACTCCGAAGGAGCAGACGGTAATTTCTACAGGTATCGTCAGGCACACTTAACAAATGCGGCTCCATGAGTTCTGGTCAGGCCCCGGAGACCCAAAGGCAGACATCACACCTATTGTGCAAGATAATTGATTTACAATCAAGAGATTCAAAGAGAGATTTCAGGCCCGTTGCCGAAAACAAGCTTCCTCCAGTCTGTTTATAACACCACCCTTATTGTCCTGCCACCAGGGTCCCAGATACAACAATTATCACCCAGCTTGAGTCAGTAGCTTGCAACTTGATTTTTGATGGGTTATATGTGCAGTCGGTTACTTAACCCTTTACTTAATCACTCGAAGATCTATCTAACGTTTCCCTACCACATCGCCCCCCATTTTTCTGTCATTCATGTGTCTATCTATGAGTCTCTTAAATGTCCCTAATATGCCTGCCCCCACCACCTCTGCCGGCAGTGCGTTCCACGCACCCAGCGCTCTCTGGGTAAAATAAGATACCTTTATTAGTCACGTGTACAGCAGAAGACACAGTGAAATGCATCTTTTTGCGTAGAGTATTCTGGGGGCAGCCCCCGAGTGTCGCCACACTTCCGGCACCGACATGCCACGCCCGCAACTTCCTAACCCGTACGTCTTTGGAATGGGGGAGGAAACCAGAGCACCTGGAGGAAACCCACTCAGACACGGGGAGAATGTACTAACTCCTTACAGACAGCGGCCAGAATCGAAACTGGGTCGCTGGCACTGTAATAGCCTTACGCTAATCACTACACTACCGTGCCGGCCCATTCTGCCAGTTACAACCTCAAAGCATTCCAACAGATTTATTGAGTAGAGCATGTGTTCCCTTTCAGAAAACCACGTTGACTTGGCCCATTCCTATTACAGGCAGTCCCTGGGTTATGAAAGGCTCCCATTCCTGACAACTGGTCATTTCTCTGTCAGTCAGAAACACCTGTTTTCTATAGCAACCCAAGTCACATCATTTGACATATACTTGTTATAATTAGTTTTTTTTATTAGTAGTCACAGAACATGAAACCAGGCCCTTTGGCCCATCGAGTGTGCTGACCATCAAGCAGCCACTTAAACTAATTCTTCCCACATTCCCATCAATTCCCCCCAAATGCTACCACTCAACTACACACCAGGGGGAATTTAATGGCCAATCAACCCAAGGTCGTATAGGTTTGTAGTGTAGAAATATTTATCAACATATATTAAAATTAAAAAATGTAAGCACATCAGAAATGTTTTGAATTTTTGTACTCTTCACAGAAATGTTTTTTTTAAGCCTTGGACAGCTTTGACAGTTCTGGCTAGTTCAAATTTCATTGAATAATCTCCCTAATACTACCCATAACTAAACGAATGGAATATATACAGTATCCAGTCATTAATGAATACCATGAAACATTGTATTATTAGCTTCAAAATCCTTTAAGATGTCTGGAAGAATTTGTGTAAAGTCAGATTTCCATAAGTCACGTCATTTATACCCAGGGAGCCCCTGGATCATTTTCCGGTTGTTCTGTTATGATTTAATAATAGATTCCAGCATTCTCCTTTCTATTAAGGTCAGGCGACTGATCCATTCTTCTTTGTTCTTAAATAGTGGGGTTACATTTGCTACCTTCCGATCTGCGGAAACCATTCCAGAATCTACTGTGGTTTGAAGATTACAACTAGTGTGTCCACTGTCTCTGTTGTCTACGCCTTCAAAAGCCTATAATCAGATACAGTCCCATTAATTTCTCTAGTTCTGGTTTATTACCGATGTTTATTGCTTTGAGCTCATCATTTACTCTGGATTTGTAGCCCGCCATGATTTTTGGGAGGATTTCAATATCTTCCTCTGTGAAGATAGGCATAAAATTATTTGCTCATTTCATCTCTCATTTCCCTATTTCTCAATATAATTTATTTTGTCTCAGTGTGTATGGAGCCCATATTAATTTCTGCTAACCTTTTCCATTGTACATATCTATTGAAGCTCCGACAGCCTGCTATTATGTTTCTCAATAGCCCCTTCTCGGATTCTACCTGCCCTTATCAATACCTTGTCCTCTGTTGCTGAATTCTGCAGTGTTTACAATCCATAGGCATGCTGTATTTTCTGACAATATAATTTATTTTTGTTTAATCTAACATTAGCTTTAACTTTCCTTGATAGCCACATCTGGACCACTTTACCTGTTAGTTTATAGGGATACAGATTATTTGTAAACTATAGAATTTAGCCATTGGTGGTTCACTGCCTTAACTTTTAATGTGGTTTCCCAAACCACCATCACCTATTCGTGTTGTGCAGTTGGCCTCATTCATTTGTAAGACCCTGGCTTCAGATTGAACTAATGATGACAACAGGTGGAGACAGCTCATCAGAACAGCTCCCTCCTTCTCCAATACCGGTGCCAACATCCCACAAATTCAAACCCACTTCTCCCACACCAATTGTTGAGCCACACATTTAACTCTCTGATCTTATTGACCCTGAGCCAATTTGAAACTGGCAACTGTGGTGTAGTGGATTCCAAAGAGGCCATGCATGATCATTCCCTTGACAATTCTGAACCAATTTCTCAATGAACTCAGTCTTCACTTCCTTGAGATCGAGGACGATGTTCTTTCACTCTGGTTTACTGAGGTGACTGATGAGGCTAAGGTGGGAACTACAGAATTTCCAGGAGGTGGCCGCTGCAGAGGCAGATGGGTAGTTTGTGAGCCAGTCCACTCCTGATACTCTGTAGTCCTGACGGATGGCCTTGAGATTCTCAATTCCATCCCAAATGCTCCTTCTCCACTTTGAACAATCATGGGCTGGAAGTTCCCAAAAATCAGAGAGGATGCTGCATTTCTTCAAGAAGGCTTTGAGTACATCCTTGAATTTGAAGTCAATGAGGTAACATTGATAGCACCTCCCAATGTCATGACTTCCATCATCTAGAGGGAGGATGTAGAAACTCCCACACATTCATGTCACACACCAATCTGAAATGAAAATAATTCCCTTTTCCTTCCGCAATCCTTGCCTATTGTTAATCTGACTGAGTTGGGTATTCTCATTAGCAGGATATGCCTTGCAGTGTCCCATCAGGATGTAGGTTGGCTTGCAATTATGCTTCATGCTTAGATAATGGGATAGAAATTATCATTTTAATTTTGCTGATGACACAAACATAGCCAATATTGTCAGTAGTGCTGATGGAAACATTAAATTACATAAAAAATTAAGGGATAGGGCAAATTAGTGGTAAAAGGTTGAGACAGGTGTGAGTTTGGATCTAACAATGACAAACATTACAGTTTTTAAACTTTTAAAGACCTGGAGACAACAGCATCCAAAGACTCTTGGGATGTGTGTGGAAAAATCATCGATTTGATTATTTTCTATAGCTGTACATAAGATGGTCTTCAAAGGAGAGATGCCAAGAGGACTGGAATACAAATGGGAAGGAGATATATTGCAGTTGTCCAAACCTCTGGTTAGATAAAACCTTAGCTCTGGGCACCCCACCCGAGGAAGGAACTGTGGAATTGAACCGGTGCTATTTACATTCCAAGGATTAAATTATAAGAAGGCACAGAAACCGACACTGCATTTCCTAGAATTCAGAGGATTAACAAGTGATTTAGTTGATGTTTTTGAAATATTAAACTGACGGGGTAGATAGGGAGAGATAATTTCTGTTGGCTGCAGAGTTGGGGGTACGGTCGAAGAATTGAAACCAACCTTTCCAGGAATGAAGTGAGAGAACCCTTCAACATGCCAAAGTTGATGGATGTTTGGGACTTTCATCTGCAGGCACCAATTAGCGCTAGATTAATTTTTAATCTGAGATTGATATATTGCTCTTAACCATGGGTATTGAAAAGGGGAACAGGCAGGTAAATAGAGGTAGGTCACAGATCAGTCGTGATCTCACTGAATAGCACATCAAGCTTGAAGGACTATTCGTGTAGTCCATTCCTGTTCCTCATTCAAATGTTCTCAGATTCTAATTACTTTCCAGATGTTTGCGTCAGGAACTCAGTTCTGAAAAATAGGGGTTACAGGGATCCCACTTGTATTATTCATTGTCAGTATTGTTATTGCAGCTAAGAAGAGTCTTACATGTCTTTTTGTTTCATTCCAGTTTTGATATTTCTGCAGCATATCTCAATTATTTCAGAATCAGGTTTGTTATCACTGAGAGACAAGACAGACTGCAGATGCTGGAATCTGGAGCAACACCCACAAAATGCTGGAGGAACTCAGCGGGTCAGGCAGCATCTGTGGAGGAAAATGAACAGTTGACGTTTTGAGTTAAGACCCTTCATCTGGACTGGAAAGGAAGAGGGTAGAAACCAGAATAAGGAGGTTGGGGGAGGGGGAGGAGCACAGGTTTATTATCACTGACTTATATGACATGAAATTTGTTTTTTTGTGGCAGCAGTACAGTGCAAAGGCATAAAAATTATTATAGGTTACTCAATAAATAAATAGTGCAATAAAAAGGAATAACGAGGTATTGTTCATAGGTTCATGGACCATTCAGAAATCTGATGGCAGAGGGGAAGAAGCTGTTCCTGAATCATTGAGTGTCCTTCCTAGCTATATTTATTTGTATTAAGTTTCATTTGACATTATTTGTTCATTCTTTCCTAAACCATTCTCTAGCTTCTGAGCTGCCTTTTACAAATCCACTGCCCCATTTGGAATGGCATCATCTACAAATTGAGATAATGTTTGTCAGGTTTCTACATCCGACATAATTAGGTGAATTTGGAAAATCTCTGACGCTCCCACCCAGGCATGAGGCTTCACTTCATGCCCTTCCCGCACTTTTCCAAATAGTATTCATTCTTGTTGCCCTGCCAGCAACCTTTTCATTAAATGCAGCAGATTATCTTGAATCTGTACAATTCTGAAATTAGCTAGTGGACTCCTGCTTGGCACCTGAACAAAAGTCTTATTACAGCACTAGGCGTACTCCAATGCTTTTGTTTATTTTGACTTCTTTTCTATATTTTGCAGTAATTGAGTACCAATTGAACCTTCTGCAAATTGATACTAATTATATATTGAATGTTTTGGGTTTTCCCAGTGGGAATCACCATATCCGTTGAGGTTACAAGGTTCAGCAGGCTGGTTCCAGGTGCACGTTTGCCCACCCACTGGTTAGCCATGGACCTACCTCTACCTAGGGGCGTAAACAACGAAGACACCCCTTCCCAAAGGAGCGAATAACAGCAGACTTGGACTGACAGCCTCTGGAATAAGTTGCTTGCTGCTCTTTCCCCACACACTATAAATAGGTAGGTACTCACCCCAGAAACACATCATACAGAAGCTTACAGGATAAACAAGTGTGTAACAGTAAATGTGTGTATTAGCCACATGATCAACTGAATTAGTTATTTAAATAAATTTAAATTTTACATTAAATTAAATTTTATTTACAGCGTGATAACAGGCCCTTCCGGCCCATCGAGTCCACGCCGCCCATTTTAAACCCACGTTAACCTACCTATACGTCTTTGGAATGTGGGAAGAAACCGAAGCACCCGGAGGACACCCACGCAGACACGGGGAGAACGTACAAACTCCTTACAGACAGCGGCAGGAATCAAACCCCGATCACTGGCGCTGTAATAGCGTCGCGTTAACTGCTACGCAGAGTAGATTTTTATTAGAGTTTCTTTTGTTCCTGGTTTTTGATTGATTGAAACATCAAACCATTGGAATGAGAGGGGATACCACCTATTGACAACAGGTTTACCTCACACAAAGGCGAACGTATGATGGAGCAATTATCCCAGTCCCAATCACTGAAGGTATTACTCGGGTCAGTGTCCTGGGCTCAAGCAGTTTCTTCATTGATGATCTCCCCTCCATCATGAGGGCAGAAGTGGGGATGTATCCTGATGATTTCAATGCTCAATTCAATTCGCAGATAATGAAATAGTCCTCGCCTCTTGCTGCAGGACTTGTACAACTCTGAGGCCTAGGCTGGTAACCGGTAACCATGAAGGTGCCACAAGATAGAATTCAACCACCTCCCTTCATGTCCAACTCATTGCTATCAGCAAATGCCTACCAGCAACGTCCTGGGACTCACCACTGACCAGCACTTCAACCAGCCCAGCATGAGTATTTACACTAGCTTGTGAGGAGTTACTCCGAGTCAAATAACTCACTTCCCAACTCCACAAGACTTTTCACCGTCTACAAGACACGTCAGGATTGTGATGGGATTTGCCTAGATGAGTGTAGTTCCTTAGGTAATGCCAAATAGAAAACAGCCTACCTCATTGGCATCTAGTTCACCACCTTAAACATTCACTGCCTCATATCAATCCAAAATGCTCTGCATGAACTTACTGAGGTTATTTTGACAACACCTCACAGACTCACGACTTCCATCACCATTGGAGATATGAACAGGAAGATGCTGAAGCAGCACCACCTCAAAGTTCCACTCTAACCTGTAGTGTAGCATAGTGCCAGCGACCTGGGTTCAATTCCAGCTCCTGTCTGTAAGGAGTTTGTACATTCGCCTCGTGTCTGCGTGGGTTTCCTCCGGGTGCTCAGTTTCCTCCCACATTCCAAAGACGTACAGGTTAGGAAGTTGTGGGCATACTATGTTGGTGCAGGAAGAGTGGCGACACTTGTGGCCTACCCTCAGAACATTCTACACAAAAGATGCATTTCACTGTGTTTCGAAGTACATGTGACTAATAAAGATAGCATCATCATCATCTAAAAAAAATGATTGTTCCTTCAATGTTGCTGCATTTAAATAATAGAACACTTTATCAAGCAGAGTATGGTTAAAGGACTGTCCTAATAATCCAGACACCTGGACAAATAATCATGAGATGCATGTTCAAATCCCATCATGATTGCTGGGGCATTCATTAATAACTACTGGATTGGATTGTTAAATCCAAAACAATTGGATTGTTATGAGTATTCAGCAGGTTCACTCATTTCCTTCAGGGAAGGAGACTGATGTGCTTTCCTGGTGTAGTCAATATGTAGGTCTATAGTCACTGACATGGTAGGGTGTTAAATGCTCTCTGAAATGGCCACTCAGTTCAAGGGTAATCAGGAATGCTCAAGATGGAGAGAGGACATTAAGAATAGGAATATAAAGCATCTTCACTTTATCACAAACAATTAAGGACGGGTAATCAGGGGCAATAAAAAAATTAACTGACTTTGACCATAGTCCAGATGTCATCAACAGATGCTTAGTGGATGACTCATCACCTTTTCAAAGTGGAATGTTGACAGGAATCTGAACTGACAGGCAAATCACATAAATATTCTGTACGTGAGTGGTTCTCTGTCCTCGCCTGAGCCCAAGAGACCTGATCTGAAGCCCAGGCACTGGACTGTGGTGTGTGTGGTGGGCAGGAGTGGGGTCAGGGGGTGGGGCACTGCCTGGTATCTGAGCACAGCTGCTGTGTGTCAACTCCAGACTTGACCTTCCAAGGCAGAACAAATCCTTCTGAAATCCCGAGGGGTCTGAAGAAGAACAGTTCTGCTCCTCGTTGAATCACACAAACCAGAGAAGGCCGGTCATCCGCTTCTGCATTGAAAACCAAACACCAGAAAAGACTCGCTCCCTTCTGGAGAGCGAGGACACATGATCGCTGGAAGCCTTAAGATTACCCAGGTGAGAATTTCCAGGGAAACCTCAGAACTCTCTCCATTACCCTATGCCTCTTGCCTTAGGGTGACCAGGCAGATACTTTAGTTCTCAGCCTTGTTCACTAACCAAACTCGTAAAGCTAGGCCAACAAGTGGCAGAATCCTGCCCAGGCCCCACACACCACTCCCCACCAGGATCACTTCTTTTTGTCCACTTGTCAAACCCAGAGGCTTTAGAACAGTGACACCAGCCTGTCAGTGTTCCTTTTTGACCTTCTTGCCTCTATATGGTGTCAACTAATGTGGTGGACACAGATATGCGACTAACGTTTAGTACAAATACTCACAACTCTTAAAAGTATAAAGAGTGTTCAATTAATCCTTGTAATTTATTGACTGTATTTAGCTTGGTGTTCTATCTTGCTACTTAAAATCACAAAACTAAGCATGGAGAAACAAAGTACTGCAGATGCTGGAATCTAGATGAAAAACACTGATGCTGAAGGAACTCAGCAGGCCAGGCAGCGTCCGTGGAGAAAAGTGGGCAGTCAATGTTTCAGGTCGGGACCCAGTGTGAATTGCTTACAACGTGTGCAAGATAAAATGGCCACCCACATTCCAATAGGTTGCAGTCTCCTATGAGTTCTGAACTCTTGGTCAGTGGTAGTACTCGAGTTGTCACTCTCCATGTGCTCAATGTCCCTTCTTTTATTTGTTTTCTCCTGAAGGTTCAGGATCCTTATACTTCAATTAAGCTAAATGAAATGATATTGCAGTTGCTTCATATATGGAATTGTTCTGTCAAATTGCCAGGCTGTTTTCTAATGTTCCTCTCACCTCAGGCTAGCTCACAGGGTCACCCTCTCTCCCTGCCTTGTCTAAGGGTCTAGGTGAAGGGTCTCAACCTGAAACTCGACTGTTCATTTCTCTTCATGGGCGCTGCTTGACCAGCTGAGTTCCTCCAGTGCTTTGTGTGTTGCACCTGTAGTCTCTTGTGTCTCTGCCTCCTGTGATGTGGTCTTCAAGTTGTACAGAATTCCCCCACACCAGGGCCAAGACTTCTTGATCTGAGATCAGACACACAAAGGTCAGATAAAAAGGACACAGTTGCTCCATTGTTCCCTTATCTGCCTTTAATTTCACAACCTTTCTGACCACAAATGTGGAGGGACCCTTAAGATCAGGTGACTGTTTATTCAGCTGCCTGGTTTCACCAATTTTCACAGTAAACTGGTGTTCCAGCAAAGTTGGCTTCCTTTCCCCAATCTGCCATCTCTCTCACAGAAGTGTTCACCTTAGTTTTAGCTAAATTAGATGTGATAATGAGCCACAAAGCACTTAGAATGCCAATCCCTCCAAAATGCTAAGGAAATTTTGCAGAGCAAATCTTCTTCTCAAGTGCACATCTGACACTGGGTACTAGCTTAATTGTATACAAGTGTGCTTGAGGTTGATTCCAAAAAACTCCATTATTTACTAAAAGTGCTGGATAACAGTGTACCTAAGTAGGTTGTATTGTTCTCCTCTAAAATAACTGTAATCGTCTTTCAGTGACGCATGGATTTTATTCCTTGATTCACTTAGTACTATGGAAGGGATACCATTGTGGAGATGCATGATGTGTTTCTGCTAATACTGGAAGCTTTGATGTCACAGATGTGTCAAATAATATCTGTTCATTGATATCAAGGCAATAACCATTTCCTGCTGTTGTTGCAGGTCTCCCAGTTCCATGGTTAATGGATCTTGGACTGGAAGGCTGAAGACCCAGCTGTAGGTTATATAGTATTCAGTGATGGAGGTAGGAGGAGGAGGGTTTGAGGAGTTGCTATTAAAATACAGAACCCCTAATGCATTAAATCTCTTGACTGTTATCCAAGTGCAAAAATGTGCAAATTTGTTTACAGTCAGATGGTTAAGAGAGTTGAATGTGTGAGTTGGACATGGGATTTCTATTCATTGATCCCTGGTGTCAGTACAGGGAAAAGCGAGCAATTCCATTGGGACTATAGCTATGGATGATGTAAGCTATTGCTCCATCTCTGCTTCCTTTTGAGATCCCCACCATCACAGAAGGCAGCCTCCAGCCAATTTGATTCAGTCTACACAGTAATCAGGGAATGGCTGAGAGCTGGCAAGTTGCTCTGGTGTTGAGCTGGTATAAACATGGGCTAAATGGCCTCCTGTTCGATAACCATTCAATAATTCTTTGAGAATTACCTTACCAGCACGTAGAATACAAAAGCTAAAGTGTGGACTTTACTGCCAAGGGAGAACCTTTGGATGGGAATAAGAAGTCAAGAATGGGACCATGAGGTTCACCAATGATGTAAATGAATGCATGGGAGAAAGGTAACCATTGACAGAGCTGTGCTGGGTTCACTTGTGATAGGGAGGAGCAAATTCAAAGCAGCTCAGTAGATGTGAGAGCTGGCAGAGGGAAATGGGGTGACTGAAGGCTGTAAAGATTCAGATTACAGACATAATCTGCAGGAAAGA
>JARFYF010000051.1:36389161-36408732 GCA_030265395.1 Rhina ancylostomus | reverse complement strand
TGAAGCTGCTCACCCTTTGCACTGCTGACCCCTCAATGAAGGCTGGTGTGTGTTCTCCTGAAGTCCACAATCACTTCCTTGGTCTTGCTGATGTTGAATGCGAGGTTGTCGTTGCAACACCATTCAATCAGCCGAACTATCTCACCTGTACGCCTCCTCGTCGCCATCTGAGATTCTACCAACAACAGCGGTGTCATCGGCGAATTTATAGACGATGTTTGAGCTGTGCTGAGCCACAGTCATGAGTGTCGAGCAGTGGGCTAGGCATGCATCCTTCAGGTGCACCTGTGTTGATTTTCAGCGAGGAGATGTTACTACCAATCTGTACTGACTGTGATCTCCCGATAAGGAAGTGGAGGATCCAGTTGAAGAGGGAGGTACAGAGGCCCAGGTTTTGAAGTTTGTTAATTAGTACTGAGGGGATGATGGTGTTGAACATTGAGCTGTAATCAATAAACAGCAGCCCGACGTATGTCTTGCTGTTGTCTAGGTTCTCCAAAGCCGAGTGAAGAGCCAGTGAGATTGCGTCAGCTGTAGACCTGTTGTGGCTGTAGGCAAACTGCAGTGGGTCCAGGTCCTTGCTCAGGCAGGAGTTAATTCTAGGCATGACCAACCTCTTAAAGCACTTCACCACAGCAGATGTGAGTACTACCGGGCAAAAGTTGCTGAGGCAGCTAACCCTACTTTTCCTGGGCACTGGTACAACTGATGCCCTTCTATGGAGGTAGGAACCTCTGACTGCAGCAGTGAGAGATTGAAGATGTCCTTGAACACTCCAGCCAGTTGGTCGGCACAAACTTTCAATACCCTGCCAGGGACATCGTCGGGGCCTGATGCCTTGCAAGCGTTCACCCTCTTAATGTTTGATGTGGGATTCGCATAGGTGTAGTGTTATTCTCTCTTTCGAAGCATGGATAAAAGCATTGAGCTCATCAGGGAGTGAAGCATCACTGTCATTTATGCTGTTAGATTTCGTCTTATAGGAAATAACGGCATGCAAACCCTGCCACAGCTGTTGTGTATCTGATTGTGTCTCTAACTTCACACAGAATTGCCTTTTCGTTCTCGTGAAGATCCCCACGACAGCACTCCCTGGATTACGGCTGGGTTCCATTCCCATAAACTGTTCGTAACCCAGAAAGTTCACAGGTCAGAAATGCAGCCACGAACCAAGTTCCCACGTGGCAGAAGATGCCTACACCCCCACAAATCCATCCCACTGGTCTCCCAAATGATTGTTCATATGTACGGGCTGTATGTAACTCAGGTATTTGTAACTTGGGGAGGACGTGTGCTGGCCTTCTGGTAGGGAGGAGTTCTCTGGTATCTAATGCTGTTTATAAAGAGTATTAGATAACTTAAAGAGAGGAATACAAGACTATGGGGAGTGATCTGGAGAATGGATTGTTGAGCCAGATTCTTCATGCCTAGTCAACTAGACACATCACCAATGGTGCAAGAGCTCTGCTTGCATTGACTGCTTGACTGATAAGATAAGATATCTTTATTAGTCACATATACATCGAAACACACAGTGAAATGCATCTTTCGCTTTGAGTGCTCTGGGGGCAGCCCGCAAGTGTCGCCACACTTCCAGCGCCAATATCGCATGCCCACAACTTCCTAACCCATACATCTTTGGAATGTGGGAGGAAACCAGAGCACCCAGAGAAAACCCATGCAGACACGGGGAGAACATACAAACTCCTTACAGACAGCGGCCAGAATTGAATCCAGGTCTCTGGCACTGTAATAGCATTATGCTAACTGCTACGCTACTGTGATCTTACCCCATCTTCCAAAAAAAGAGACATAACAACAGGATTTGGCCTATAAAGGGCAGAGTAGTGGTGCAGCTGGTAGAGCTGCTGCCTCCCAGTTCTAGTGACCCTTGGGAACTGTTGGTGTGGAGTTTGTATGTTTTGCCTGTGACTGCCTGGATTTCCTCCAGGTGCTTCAGTTTCCTCCCACATCCCAAAGGGGTAGGGGTGGACCAGTTAATTGGCCACTGTAACCTGGTGTGCAGGTGAGTGGTAGAATTTGGTGGGAGTTGATGGGAAAAATAACATGGAATGGGGAATTGGAACTGGAATTGTTTATCATTGTCACATGTACCAAGGTACAGTGAAAAACTTGTCTTGCATACCGTTCATTCAGATCAATTCAATACACAGTGCATTGATGTAGTACAGGCTCAAACAATAACAGAGTGCAGAATAAAGTGTTGCAGTTACAGAGAAAGTGCAGTGCAAGCAGACAATAAGGTCCAAGGTCACAATGGGTTAGATTGTGAGGTCAGGAGTCCATCTTATTGTTCAATAGTCTTATAACAGTGGGATAGAAGTTGTCCTTGACCCTGGTGGTATGTGCTTTCAGGCTTTTATATCTTCTGCTCAGTGGGAGGGAGGAGAAGAGAGAATGTCTGAGGGTGGGTGAAGGATCTGTGTAGGATTCGTGCAAATGGGTGCTTAATGGTTGGGCCAAATGGCCTGTCTCCATGCTGTATAACTCCCTGCTGTCCTGGGCAAAATTTATCCTCAGTCAGCAGCACAAAAACAGATTATCACATTGTTGGAGACACAAGAGACTGCAGATGCTGGAATCTGGAGCAGCAAACAGTCCTGCATGAGGAACTCAGTGGGTCGAGCAGCATCAGAATGGATGCAGGGTTTCGACCCAAATCATCAACAATTCCTTTCCACCCACAGATGCTGCTCGACCTGCTGAGTTCCTCCAGCAGATTGTTTGCTCTCACATTGTTACAATTATAAACAACGGCTGCATTATCAGTGTAATCCTCGGGGTGTGCAAGTGATGCGGATCTGTATAAATGCAAGCATTTCACACAGTTGCTTTAAAATAAATGGTTATTCCAGCAGCAAAGATCAGGATTGAACCTGGGTCACTGGAGCTGTGAGGCAGCAGTTCTGCTACCTGTGCCACCATTTTGCCCCACATGGTGCAACTAGACATGATACCAGGGGACCCTTCAGAAGGCAGATTAAGGTTAAGTCACCTCCAACGTTTCCACAAAGCTGGTGTGAGTCTGGATTTCGCTCACTTTTTCCTCTGAATGTGTAATCCTGAATCCGGAACATTTTTCCACAAAGGCAAGATGCTAGATTGAGGGCTTTCTCTCCTTTTGGCTGGAAGATACAAAGGCCTGAGAGCACAAATCACCAGACTCAAGGACAGCTTCTATCTCACCGTTAGCAGGCTCTTGAATGGACATCTCATACGCTAAAAGATGAGCTCTTGATCTCCGATCTACCTTGTCGTGGTTCTTGTACTTTATTTGTCTACCCGCCCTGCACTTTCTCTGCAACAGCAACATTACACTCTTTATTCTATTCCCTTTTTACTACCTCCATGTAATAATGTACGGCATGATCTGTCAGGATGGCATGGAAAACGAGAGCTTTTCACAGTATCTCAGTGCATGTGACAGTAATATACCAGTACCAATAGATTCAGAATGGATCCTGAATGTGTGCCCTGGCCAATGTTGCAATCTAAGTGAGTGCTGGAAATGGTCCCAGTTGGGCCGAGCTGACACTTCATTGCAAAAGCAAAATAGACAAGGCACTGGAAAACCGAATTAAGCATGGAAAACGTCGACAACATTCAGCAGGCCACACCCTATCCACGGCTGAAAGGGGAAGGGTACTACAGAATACTTATGTTCTGATTGCAAAATCCTCCAGCATAGTGCTCGTTATCCAAACACAGAAGAGGTTGAAGTGAATATACAGGAAATATTTTTTTTAATTCCAAAATAAACTTTATTCATAATAAAAGACAAACTATATACAATCATAAAACAGTGCAAGCCTTTACATTCTTGTACAGATCATTCATTATTGTTTTTTTTAACAAAATAAACTTTATTCATAATAAAAAAGAAACTATATACAATAATACAGTTCAAACCTTTACATTAGTGTTCAGTTCCGTTCTTAGTGTTATTTCTTAGAGATAAAGACACAGCACCAATGCCACTGGTGTGGCTCCCTGGGGGCATACCCCAATCCCATATTTACAATATTTGAGGAGTTTCCTCACCTGACCCCACTCCTCCCTCTCCTGTGGCAGAACAGCCCTAGGCTGTAGTCCTTCCCCGCTGAGCCCTTGCGTTGGCTGCACCCAGCTTCCCAGGGAATATACATTTGGGGAACCCACCACGGTGTTCCACACTCCTTTACAGCGCGCACACACACACACACACACGTCGGAGTGAGGGTGGGGAGCGAGAGAATATCAGTGATTTCAAGATCAGCGTATCAATTCTCTCTCTCCCTCCCTCTCTCAAGAATTCTGCCCAAGTTAAAGTGATCTGTCCAAATTCAACCCGGAATTCCTATCTTTCGTTGCTGGGTCACAATCTCAGACACCAGCCTGAGAGGTGGCGGCGCTAGCCCACATTTCATCGTATCGTGGAAAGGGGGTGGCTTTAAAAAAATCCACTCCTTATTGTGAAAAAAAAAGAAAAGAACATATTATGGGGCGGAGGAGGTGTCATAAATAAGAACTAAAATCCCCACAAGTAACTAGAAGTTAAATTCTGTAGTTATCAAGAAGCCCCACTCGCTCTCCGAAGGCGCAGTCGGTGAACTGCACAGACGAGCCGAGGAAGTGGAAGCTCGGTTTCCTTTGAGTCAGTGTGACGTGCCCGGCCAATCACATCGAAACCAGGACCAACAAGAAGTTCATTTCAACAATAAAGAAAGACAAGAGCGGTCGGAGGGAGCGGTAGAGAGGCAAGGAGGTGCAGAGGGACATTTTTGGTACGTGCCTTAACCCACACATTGCAACCAACTTACTGTTTCCATGTTTTGTTTTTTTAAAACGTTTGTGTTTTCACCGTCTGTGTTGATGTTCGTGTTAACTTTCATTGCATTTTATCCTTGAATCGTCTTTTCAAAGCAATCGGATGATCGCCTTGCCCCGGTAACGTGGCAACTTTGGTGGTGTTCCGCTACGTGCTTTTATTTTTGTTTCGGGGTCAAGATTTTAATTGAAAGTGTATGGACGGACGCCCAGAACCTTCCCAAGGGTGAAGTCTCGCGTCCTTTAAAAGTTGGGGATGATGTGAAGCTCACAGGCAGCCCCGGGGAGGGCGAACACTGTGTTCAGCCGGGCGGTAACATTGCACCGGTATGTGACAGGCTGCCGCGGTTCCCTGGGTCTATTTGCCAAAATTATCTCCGGCGCTTAATCTGCAAGCCAGGCCACTTCGATTAGGTCTGACCTTGAGCAAGAAGCGAGGATACAGAAAAGTGGCGGCCGCGGGCGGTTTATAACTCATTAATCAAAGGAGAGGAGGGGGAGCAAAACGAATGCAAAGTCAATAAAATGAGGCAGGGATCAGTTTTGATACTTTTAAAACGAGTAGCATTACACGTTCCATGTCTATTCTCACGTTTCAAGACATAGGAGCTATTGTTTAAAACTTGTCAGTTCGCAGTTTTAACTACGAGAGTTGCAAAAGGGAGCGTATTTTTTAAATAGCATCCGCCTGAAGGCGTTAAAATAATAAAAAAAAACACTTTTGCGCTGGAATTGATACTTGTAGATAAAACAGTCGCATGAAAAGCAGGGTTTCAACGCGGCGGCAACCAGACAGGCGCCCGGCGGCGCTGGATGTCACCTTGCTGGGGCACAACTTTTGACCGGTTTGCCCTGTTCTCCGTTTCACGGGGTCTGAGCTGTGCCCATATCCATGACGTCCCAGTCATGTGCTCATTTTCAAAGGGAAAATCGGCCTAAATTTGCAAATTATCAGTGCAAACTCAAACTTCTGTGACGATGTAATTTGGCATCCAACAAAAGAATGCAATTTGAGAGTGTTTAAGAAGATCCAGTTTATCTGTACAGCACTTTTAAACTCGCTCCAAGATAAATAGCTTAAAACGAGGTCTTGTCTTAAGAATTAAGAGGTTTTTTTAAAAAATAAAGAATTTAAGTCTTAGAAGAGACGTTAAAGAAAAGAAGGCTGAGCTTTGGGTCTGGCCAACTGAAGGCGTGGGTGCCAGTGGAGGGGAGCAGGAAGCCACGTGTAAGAGGCCAGAACGGGCGTTTTGGAAGAGCTAGAGGACAGGAAGAGGTTACGCGGATCGGGTAGGGTAAAAGCGTGAAGGTATTTGAACACGTGAGAATTTTAAATTTGAGAGCATGCTGCCAGTAGTTCACATGTGGGAGTATCTGGTGTTGATATCTGGATACAGAGATTTGGATGAGCTCAAGTTAATAAAGGGTTGGAAACAATGCCTCCATCTATTCTGGCAGTTAAGTCGGCTGTAGTTATTGTTGTGTATTTATACTGTGAGGTTGACTTTTCTGCAAGGTCATTTATTTATATATATATATCCAAGTTTTCAAAGCCAAAATAAAGACGAACAAGTGTCTATTGCTTGTTAATAGTGTTATCTGGGTGAATTATCAGCTTGATGCTCCAATTGTTCCAGGCTCTTTGGAAAACAAATGTAGTGGGACAGCTTGGCAGTTCACAGTTGCAGGGTTCAGTTCCAGCTCTGATTGTTGAGATGAGAGCCTCCTGCATGCAGGCTGTGAGGATGTCATGCGAAAGGGCTTGGTGCATGCTCAGTCTGGTTCCTACGAAGGCTCGACTTGCAGGCCAGAGCTGTTTCATTGCCAGGGTGAACGGTGCACGAGGTGTCACTTTGGCAGTGTTGTCAAAACAGAGGAAGGGGTGGATGGAGTTTTAAGTTACTTGTGAGTTAATTTTGTGTTAACCACAGCTTTTCTTAGCAATAGTGATAGTTATACAGGAGAGAAAGTGGCCTTTCAGCCCACTTTGCTGACCCATCTAAATTAATTATTTAGCACCTAGTGTGTAGTCTTCTATGCCTTTGCAATTGGATAGTTCATCTAGGTAATTGAATGTTGTGGGAATCTTTGCCTTCAGTACATTCCAGATTCTGCCATTCCCTGGATGAGGGGGAGGGGGTTGGAATCTTCCTCCTGATCCCTCTAAACCTCTTGTCTCCTACCCCTAACCTACACCCTCTAGTTTTTGACACCTTTGCTACACTAGCAAGTTTGTGAATACCTGACATGCACTTTCCACCTGCAAGAACATGGAACTCTACGGTTCCATTTTTACGATCAGCAGTAGATGATTTTTATTTTCTCACTTCCTTTTAGTTCTCTATTGACAAGAGAACATGCGTATCATTCTGTAGCACCTTTCACAACCTCTGGATGGCCCAATGTGCTTTTCAGTCACTGAAGTGCCTTTGAAGTGTGGCCACTGTTGTGATGTGAGATCATGGCTGTGCTAATCAGGACTCTTAATTGGGAAATGTGTAGTGCTGACACTGAGTGCCTGTAATGGAAAGAATTCCATTCCCTGGTTCCCAACATAGATATCCTCCAGGATTAAAACAACTCTGTACAATGGCATTTAGCCTGTTGAGTTTAAGCTACAGGACAAGCTTTCTCTAGTGCTATATAAAGACTTCTTTGTGGTTGTAAAGCATGCAGCTTAGTGATAAAGAAATTATTAATGTGATATGTTTTAGTTTAGATGTAAATACTCTCTTTCAGTGGGTCATCTCATCTAACCTTCAACAGCACTTACTAAAAGGATATGACAATTTAGATATTTTGAAAGTAAAACAACATGCATTATTATTTAAAATCTTTTAAATTTTTTTTAGTAGTCAGAAAACATGGCAACTGTCGAGCAGAAGCTTATCACCCCAGTCTCTCAAGCTCAATCCGGTGCTTCAAGAAATAAGGTCACTGTTGTGGGCGTGGGCCAAGTTGGGATGGCCTGTGCTGTCAGCATTCTCTTGAGGGTAAGTTTGGTCTCTGGTGCTGTCTTTTGTTAATGTAGTTTTCATCATAGGATCATTGAATCTTATACTTGAGACATAGTATAGCATTTGAATTGGTAGTAGATTTGTTTTCACAGAATATTAATTGTGATTCAACGGATAAAATTCGACACTGCAACAGTGTTTAATTAAGCCACAAGATAATCAATTATAGTCTTCTACCAAGCAAAAGAGAACAATTCTGCCCTGGTCACTTCCACTTCAAGCATAAACCCTGCAATTCCTTTTAAGCAGACTGAATACACAGCCTTGCCGGTTAAAAGAAGTGATGTCACCACGACATTGTTTTCTTTTAACTAAAGAAATCTCCTTCTGTCCTCTGGTTCTTTTGGCAGTTATCATGAATCATCTTCTAGTTACTATTTCTCCTGCCAATGGGAGTGGTTTCCCCTTGTGTTTCCTCAAAAGCGCTCAGAATTTTGAACACCTCTAATAAATCTTGCCTTTACCTCCTTTGCTTCTAGTTGAACAATCTCAGCTTCTCCAGTCTTTGCACCTGATATAAATTCCTCAGTGACCTAACTTCCTCCTGCTAATATTTGGGAATGTGCATTTCTTGTAGGATGCATCCCTTCCTAGTAGAACCTGGTATGCTCGATTCTCATTACAAATCTTTGGAGATTTGCCTATGTGGGTTTACCAATGGAATAAGACATGACTGTTGGATACTGAATGGGGAGGGAACAAGCTTGAGGGGTCAGGCACCTCTTTCTGCTATTTTCAATTGTTCCTGTTGCCTTGTGTTCATATTGGGGTGAAGTTTGAGGAGAACCCGGCATGTAACAAAACTCCCCTTCCTTTCTCAGGAACTTGCTGATGAGATGGCTTTGGTTGATGTTCTGGAAGACAAACTGAAGGGAGAAATGATGGACCTTCTTCATGGTAGTCTGTTCCTTAAAACTCCAAAGATTATAGCTGACAAAGGTAATAAAGGTCATTGTGTCATAGTTTTGGGAATCGGGCTCAGCGAGTTAACACTGCCCATCAAACTCTCATTTGCTGTAATCCTGCACACATTCCCATCAACTCCCAGATTCTACCACTCTCCAACACACTAGGGATAATTTGCAGTGGCCAATTATCCCGCAAATCTTTAGGGAGAGGGAGGAACCCACTCGCACATGGGGTGAGTGTGCAAACTCCACTCAGACAGCACCAGAAGTTAGGATCATACCTGGAGCTGTGAGGCAACAGCTGCAGTAACTGGGTCACAGTGAATGCTAGAATTACTTGCAGTTTTTGTTCTTGTTTGCATGATGAATTGCAAGGGCAGAGATCAGTGCATCCAGTTTGAAGATTGTAAGTTCACCTGTCAACTTTTGCTCTTGTAACTTAATTAGGTTTGATTTCCTTGTTGCGCAGATTATGCCGTAACTGCGAATTCTCGGGTGGTGGTTGTGACTGCTGGGGCACGTCAGCAGGAGGGCGAAAGCCGTCTCAACCTGGTCCAGAGAAATGTCAACATCTTCAAATTCATCATCCCTCAGATTGTAAAATACAGCCCCAACTGCACGATCATCGTGGTTTCCAATCCAGGTAATTACAGAACTTTTTAAGGGACAAGTTGCTTCCAAATCTGGCAGCTATAATATTTTCTGCAACTGCTTGTACAAAGTGTTCTTTTTCCCCACGATTACAGTGTGGTCATTGTCCTGATGAAGGGAGGTGTAGCAGATATTGTGCACTCTGCAAGATGGCACATTGAGATACGCAGCTGGGAATCAGGTGCTGTAGTCCCACCAAGTGCCCACTGACCATCTTGTGTCAATCCCATTTTAGTCTCCCTGCATTCCCCTTAACTCATCCCAATTGGCATTAATTGCTGGTAAGTCTGCATACAGTAATGTTGGTGGAGAAGGTAAGAACTCCAGTATGCTTCAAAGTAGGATCTTTCACATCCACTCAATGGGTCAAAGGGTGATATCACCAGCACTGTGGCACTCATTCAGTGAAACTGCAATCAGTATTCTATGCTCCAATATTAGAGGACATGTACCCACAAACTTTAAATACAGATACAAGAGTGCTCTAAGCCATGGCCGATGCCAATTAGATCTTGTAGGTCATGTGAACCTTTAACAAATCAGAGCCAGTGCTTCGGAATTTCCATACCCATAATTTTCCATTCAGTCAAGGTTCTACTGCTAAAAGTTAACAAAATAGTGAAGCATGGTTGTTTAACCCTGTTTATAGTTGAATTGTGCATTGTTCTATAATTGATCTTGCTGTAAACCACTTGAACTTGGAAGCTATGTTTTTTTTGTTTCTGAATCTAGTGGACATTTTGACCTATGTAACTTGGAAAATTAGTGGCTTCCCGAAGAATCGTGTGATTGGCAGTGGCTGTAACTTGGACTCTGCCAGATTCCGCTACCTGATGGCTGAGAAACTTGGTCTCCATCCATCCAGCTGCCATGGTTGGGTGCTTGGTGAACACGGCGATTCCAGTGGTAAGGCGAAGTGGTTGGAGTGTATGTTGCCAAATTACCACAGGTGACAGACATTGCACACTCTTTAGTTGTATCAGATTGAGTTGATTCTAATCCTACAATCTCAGGGAACCCAGGCTGATGGAACAATGAAACCCACACAGGTTATCTACATGGAACTTAATCACACCAACCAGAAACACTGCCCCAAAAATAAAACGTGTGTGTGTTCGTTCCTTTGGCACCTTGAGCCTCAGTGACCCAAGCTTCCAGTTCAGCCTATCATTTCCACATGCATTTGAGGTGGGGAGTTTCTGTAGATGAAGCCATTGAATGCTTTTTGCATCAAGCCTGGCCAACACAATAACTGTGTCCAAGGAGTTCAAACAGATTGTGGTTTTAATGCTATTTTAATCCAATTATTATGTGGACTTAATTTTTAGGAACAGTGAGAGTGAATTTGGCAATGCTGTCAAACAGCTGTAAGCCAGCTGTTTTGTCTTATTGGCACAAGATTTGCTAAGTAAATTAGTTCCTCATTGGCTAACCAGATATTTCAGTGGTTTGAGTTGGAAATGGAGTTTACTTCACAAACAAATATTAGCACAAAGTTGTAGTGAGTTGTATTATTGAATGTGATATGGTGCAACTATCATTACACGTGTAACACTAGATGTTGTGTGCAGCTGTTAAGTGGCATTTTGCCCACAGTTCTCTGGAATGACATCACAGGACTGTCTGCATTCAGATGCTTTGCTTTTATAGTTCCTGTTTGGAGCGGCGTCAATGTGGCAGGAGTTGGGCTGCAGCAGCTGAATCCTGATATTGGAACTGCCCAGGACAAGGAGAACTGGAAGGATGTGCACAAAATGGTTGTGGACAGGTACACACTGATGTTTAAGGGCAAAGATCAGCATAAGCCATTGCTGGAAATGAACTGGATGGAAACCAATGTCCTGATTTTCATTGGGATTAAGTGATACTTTAACCAAGCATCACAAAAAAATATGTCAATACACAATAAAAATTTAGAAAGATGTTTTCAGTTTCTTACCAACAGCAGCACTTCGATCAAAGATGGATATCTAGAAATTAAATTGCATTTTTTCAGCATTATGCAACTGAAGGTTTTATTTTCTCGCCAGAGTGAAATACAACAGTGACAGTCCACTCCAGATATTTGACCAGGCATGAGTCTCCCTTGTGCACTGACCCAATTTCAGAAGCAAGGAAGACATCGCTCCCCATGCAATGTTGCTTTGGAGCATTGCAGGGATTGGCCCACATTGCCCTGGTGGACTCCCACCACTTGTGTGTATGGCTTGCTCTAACCTTTGGGGCCATCCTTTCTTACTGCACTGATTATCCTCGATCCTGCATCATACTGAAAATTCCACAATCTGTTGCCCACTCGATCCTGCAATTTTCTTCCAACCTGACTGCAATTGAAATGCCTACCTCCAGATTCTGTTGCTGCACCAACTGCCCAAAAGGGAGTCACCAACTTGTCCTCTCTGTCACGCAGACTCTGATACCCCCACAACACCAGCCTCTGAAATGAGTACTGGGTGCACACTTCCACTTCTGAACATGTGCAATGCTTTAGGTCTTGTTCAATCTCCAGTTTAAAAACAGGAGATCAAACAGTCGGCGTACATGTTGGCACCTCACTGCTGCTCTCGACTAGCCCACCACTTGGATTACACTAGAGTTTCTAGACAATAGCCAGATTGGGAGGTAACTTCATTGGTAACTTCACTGATGTATGTTATTGCTCCCATGTCCATATCTGTGCACACAATTAGAATTGCAAAATAATACCTAAATTTGCCTACAAGAAGGAATGAAAGGGCCTGCCTTTTATACAGCATCTTTCGTTACTGCAGGAGACCCAATGTACCCAATATGGTGAGGCATACTTGTTACTGTAAGGTATGGAAGAGGAGTAGGCAGCTTACCTACTTAAATCTGGTCCACTGTTTTAATGTACTATTGGTGATTTGAACATCTCCATTTTTGACTGACATCGCTTCATGTCCCTTGATGCCCTGCCCCTCCCCCAAGACAAACCTCTGCTTCAATCTTGAAAGCCCTGATTGCCTCAGAATCAAAATATTTGGGATAGAGAATTCTGGATTTCAGCTGCCCTTCCAAAGGAAAATGTTCTTCCAGTGGTCTGACAGTAAATTATAAGACTGTGTCCTCTTGCTGTGGTTCTCCCAAGTGTGGGAGCAAGCTTGCACATAGCAAGGTCTTACAATGGACAGGAAGCTCATGCTTACGAGAGACTAAGGCTGCTTACAGAAGCTTTCAGGTTTACAAACTGAAGTGAGGAAGGAGTGTAATTGTAATGGGTGTCACAAACTTTGGATTAAATGCTGCTGAAATGGAGATAAAACTGTTAAAGCCTGGCATCACTATAATCAATTCAGTAAAAAAAATGATAGATTCCACTATAGAAGGCTGATACTTGTATGGCCTATTGATACTTCACAAACAGCAGTGAACTTAATCTGGATGTTAACAACTGCAATTGGCACATTTATGAATTTCTCTCCTATAATTTTACTTCATTACATACAATGTAAAGTAGCTACTGCGATAATCAAAATCAGTGTAACATTGATTTTGAATCCCAGCTAGGTATTCTGCATGAAGCTTTGTATTCTAAATGGTACAGAAAAGTGTCATTAATCCCAGTTTGTCATTAGTGAGATGATTGTCATGTAATTCTCTCATCTTCATTTGAGGCTGTTATTTGCTACGTAAATATCTGATTATAAACTTTGATCTTTCCTAGTGCCTATGAAGTGATTAAACTGAAGGGGTATACCAACTGGGCTATTGGCCTCAGTGTTGCTGAACTGACTGAATCCATCATGAAAAATCTGAAAAGGATTCACCCAGTGTCCACCATGGTGAAGGTATGAAACCTTGCTATATTACTAAATAATTCATTTAGTGTATTGCCTTTTTGATCGCATGCTTAATCGTCAGTATTGGGATCAGTATACCAGCATCTATATCCATTAATTGCTGAAATTTGAAATAATATGTGGTTAGCTTATGGCAAGATATTAACATGTGATCTTCCTGGAACAATTGCCTTGGCAGTATAGTTTCTTAGTCTTGTTACAGTTGTAGCTTCCTATGAAGATTTTCTTTCTGCCTCCATTCAGTATTCCCACTTCACTGTCCCTCTCGCTACAGGCAAATGCTGACTGCATTATTTACTTTCTCTGTGATTTGTGTGGTCAACTTAAAGCTATCAGGAACTGAACACTTTAGAATGTCCCTGATATCCAGAAGTGTTTTTAAAAGATCAAATGACTTTTTTAAAAAAAGTTTTTAAAAGATACTTATTATTGAAAGCATTAAAGCAAATGCAATTCGTACAAAAAGATGTAAGTAACCTACAGCCATTTTTTTTTGTCCATTTCAGTGAGTGACTCTGCACTATTAATGTGGTTCTCCACAGAAATGCCAGCTTTTCCAAGCAGGTTTAACCCACAGAAAATAGTTGAGGACTATATTGCCTTGATATTTGCAGAGTTATGTTAGACCAAGACCTGTAATGTGAATACTGAAGAAATAGTTATCAAAGTGCTCTGGATCTTCACCTGACCTCCTGCAAATGCACGATGCATAATTTTCTCCACCTTAACAAAACTTTGGCTTTTGTACTCAACTTTTCTTGAGTCTGATATCAGTTATTAGAATAATACATCTTCTGGCACATTCCAATAAAGTTTTGGTTTTTTGACATTAGATGATCAGTTGAGCAAATAGAAATGTTATGAAGATTTTTAACATTGGCTGAAATTGAGTAGGGAGTATTTTGAAATGTATATTAAAATGCTTCTGTTCTTAAATAAAATCTTCACAAATCTTCATCCACCGTATTTATTCTGCAAGACTTTTCCAAAGTCATGTAAAATACTGAATGCAAAATATAGTAAAACAAAGAAATGTGAAGCCTTGCAATGCACTGCATTTGCTTTAGTCCAAATACAAACAAACTTAAGATGCCTGAAATATGAAATAAAGGTAGAATGCTGGAAATACTATGGAGAGTACAACAGAGTTAATGAAACGCAAGCTAATGACACAGTTTTTGTTGGATCTGTGCTCATTGTTTGTAATTACAGACACTGTATTCACAGAGTGACACTCTGGTTCAAAGTAAAGGAATATTCACTTCAAGGAGTGAGGAAAATGCTTGCTGGAAACCTAACACTATGGCAGGCAGCTTAATTCTTAGTTTCTCCATAAACAGTGGTTACAGTAGTCTGGATGTTACTAGATACTGTAATTAACTTAATTGAATCACAAGTGGAAGAGAAATAAGCACACAGGGGTACATCACTTGAGCTGGACACTTCAAAAAAAGAATTATTTAAAAGTATAAGGTCCAATTCAATTTTTTTTAGAACTTGTAACAACTTTTCATTTCCTTTTAGCTCCAGTGACCCAGGTTCAATTTTGACCTCTGCTGCTATCTGTGGAGTTCACACGGTCTCCCTGTGACTGCAGGGGTTTTCTCTAGTTTCCTCTGATGCCCCAAAGCTGTGGGTTGGGAGATTAACAGGCCATTGCAAATAGCCCCTAGTGTGTAGGTGAGTGGTAGAATCTGGGGGGAGTTGACGAGGATATGGGGAGAATAAAGTGCAAATGGGTGCATGATAGCCGGCATGTTGTTGTTGGGCTGAATGGCCTGTTTCCCTGCTGTATGTGATTCCTGGTAGTAGTGATAGAATTGGTGGAACGTGGGGAGAATAGGTAACAAAGTTGATGGGGAATGGGATGTGAGCAGGCTAGAATCAATGACTGGAAATGGCATCCACCCATATCACCAGGAAATATGAAAATAAGGCACAGCCCTTTAATAATTCCAATAGTGTTACCAGACACAGATAGAGAGTTAGAGAGTAATGCATACATGAGGTCTAATCTACAGGAAATGAAAGAACTGGCAGAAAATGGCCAGAGCATGTCTATTCATTGGGGAGGGGGCGGGGGCGGTGAGCTGTCAGTTGATCTCCACCCGCAGAAACATTCAGCGATGTCTACTCTTCCAGAAAGGAATGGTTACATGTGGTCGAGGTAACACTTTGGGCTGAGGATACATTGTATAGCTGTCGTGCTTTTGTTTAATATGCTGGCAACTAAGAATGAGTGTAGAATGAGCTATATGCCACTAGGGATGACCTAAGTATTCAGATCTGCATCACCTGGCTCTAGTCTGAAATGATTCAGAATTATTAAGTGTTAATGACATGTGTTGGGTAATCTGGACCCTATCTGTTCCAAACTCTGTTCGCTTGCATGCATGAGGACTGTGATTTCATTCCACCCTGATTAATTTTATACATGGGCGATTCAGCCCTTGGAGTCAATACTGGCTCTCTGAGCAATTCCATTTTCCCTGGAGTCTATATTTTCCCCCTTTCATCAACTGCCCCCAGATTCTACCACTAGCAGCATTCTTACAGTGGCCAATTAACCTCCCAACCTGCATGTCCTTGGGATATAGGAGGAAACGCCTGCAGTCATGGAGAATGTGCAAAATCCACACATGCAGCAGAGGATTGAACCCGGGTCACTGGAGCTGTGAGACAGGAGCTCTACCAGCTGTGCCACCTGATTAATATTAAATCTTGCATGATGACAAGAATGGGCTCAGAGTACCCACAGTCGACACATCCTCTTCACCTTCTCCACTGCAGAACATGACAGAACAACGTACAAAGTTTTATTTAGAAAAGTTTCTTGAAGTTCTCTAGCACTCAAGTATATTTGTGTTTTATAAAATCACCTCAATATATATACTTTGTAAAATCACCAGATATCTTGGCTCAGGTCTGAGTGTAGCAGCCAAATTTTCTACTTGTAGTGGAAAGTTGTCCATAATTGATGCAATGGAGCTTGGTTACAAAGAAGTTTGGATAAATACTGGAAATGGACGTTGGCCAGTCAGCTCCTTCAGCCTTTACTACCATTCAGTTGGATCTTAACCAGATTATGTAAATCTATATGAAGAGCAATTAAAGGAATAGAATCAGAATCAAGTTTATTATCACTCACGCATCATGAAATTTGTTTTGCGGCAGCAGTACAGTGCAAAGCCAAATTACTATAAGTTACAAAAATAAATAATGCAAAAGATGAATATCGAGGTGGTGTTCATGGACCATTCTGAAATCTGATGGCAGAGGGGAAAAAGCTGTTCCTGAAATGTTGAGTGTGGGTCTTCAGGCTCCTGTACCTCCTCCCCATTGGTAGTAACGTGAAGAGGGCATGTCCTGGGTGGTAAGGGTCCTTAATGATGGATGCCGCCTTCTTGAGGCACTGCCTCTTGAAGATGTCCACGATGGCAGGGAGGTTTGTGCTTGTGATGGAGCTGGCTGAGTCTACAACCCTCTGCAGCCTCTTTCGATCTTGCATATTGGAGCCTTCATACCAGGCGGTGATGCAGCCAGTCAGAATGCTCTCCACTGTACATCTGTAGAAATTTGCAAGAGTCTTTGGTAATGTACCAAATCTCCTCAAACCCCTAATAAAGTAGAGCCGCTGGTGTGCCACCTTCATGATTGCATCAATGCATTGGACCCAAGATAGATCCTCTGAGACATTGGCACCCAGTAACATAAAGCTGCTCACCCTTTTCCATCGCTGATGCCTCATTGAAGACTATGTGTTTCTCCCAACTTCCCCTTCCTGAAGTCCACAGTTAATTTCCTGGTCTTGCTGACGTTGAGTGCAAGGTTGTTGTTGCAACACCAATCATGTAAATAATCAAATGTTTAAATTAGAATGGTTTAAACACACTTCCACCTCCCAACTATCAACTTTTAATCCTTAACTTTTAATAACCTACTCCAACAAAAATCTAGTAATTGTAGGTTTGAAGTTTTCAGTTCTATTCCTGCCTCAATAGTTTTGTGGACGTAAGTGTTCTGGATTCTATCTGCCCTTTTTGAGTGAAAGTACATTGTCTTCTGCTGTCCCTTAATACTCCAAGTCTCATTTTTAAGTTGTGTCCTCTTTGTTTTGGACTTTAATGCTGAGGGGAGAAAAAGTTTCTCTCTCCATCATACAAGTTCCTTTAACCTGTTTAAAGTGTGAAGGATCATTGTGTAACCATCTACATTTATAAGAACTAAAGCCTATTCTATGCAATCTGTTGTCATAATTTGCTGCCTCAGTATTGGTGCATCTATACAGCATTCCTTCCTTAGCTAAGGTGCCAGTAGTGAATGCAGGATCTAAATTGGATCTAATCAGAAGTTTATAAAGCTAGAGCTTCCACATCCTTTTGGGCTTTTGTATACCATATCCTTTAAGGTAATTTGCCATTAACCTTTTTTAAAATATTTTTTGCCCTTACTCATGATTTTGCTCTTTATTTGTTTTTAGATTTCTATTTCTTTGGCTGTTTAATTCTGAACTGACAACTTAATATTCTACATTATCTCTTAATTGATCCATACTGTTATCGAGAGGTCAAGAGGTGTGAAATAGGTGGCTGACGTGGTATTGTTCCCTTTACTCCAGCCATTTAAGGTTAAACTACCCCCACTATTTTACACCTTCAAGTAAAAGTTGATACCAGCAACTTTTGTTACCTTGAAGACTTTCCAATGAGCAGAGTTCTCTGCTATGTAAGTCGACCGTGCATTTCATTGTTTTCGTACTTTTGTCAGATGCTCCTGCTATTTTTTGGTACTTCCTCCTTTTTAGATGACATGTGTTCCTTGAAAACTCAGGGAAGTAAAATCAAAAGTGAGGCCTTGTTTATATAACCTGCTTTGGGGTTCATTTGAACTGCCCCATGGTTTTGCTCACTCTGTTGCCTTTCTCTCTGCCTTCTGGATACCAGTGTTCTACAGTTAAATGCACAATATATTTTTAGTTGGGAAGAACAATGTTTGTGTAATTAGCCTTGTGTATATGCAACACAAGTTTTATTATCTGCAAATAGTGCTCTGCTCTCCAGTGACAATATAATATTACCTCTTCTCCAGGGCATGTATGGCATACCAAATGAAGTCTTCCTGAGCCTGCCCTGTGTCCTGAGCGCTGAAGGTCTGACTGCCGTCATCAACCAAACCCTGAAAGAAGATGAGGTGGCCCAGCTAAGGAAGAGTGCTGAGACCCTCTGGGCCATTCAGAAGGAACTGAAGGATCTGCAAAGTTAAGCTAACTATAAATTGATAATTTACAGAAAAGAGTATCGGCATTCTTTTGCAGTGGGAGTGACGGTGTTACTGTGTACACTCAAATAGCACAGCTGATATGGCTGTGTCACCAACAAGCAATAAAATATATTCCACCTATGTGCTTCCCAATTACTTCAAAAATGTTGCTGCAGTGAAGATAACTTTTGTACCTCTACAGGTAAAGATCCATATTATCTTTTCCACAAAGATGGGCACCAAAGGGGTCCAGCTAGTTCATCTTCTTGTAAAACATGCAATTTGCTCCTTTTAAGGACTTTTTGAATGCCTCCAGTCCCTAACCTAGTTGCCTGGTCCACATACTGACAAGCAAGACGCTTCCTGATACCAGTTCCTTAAGCAAATTTGGTTTATTCCATCTTTCTCATTGAGTCATAATACAGAAGGTGGCCATTCTACCCCTTTGTGTCCATTCTAGCTTTCTGAAAGAGCTATGCAATTATTCTTCCCTATAGTTGGTATTAGTTCATTATTGTCCCTTGTACTGAGGTTTTACTTCTCAGTCCTATATCTTTTTGGATATCTGTTGGATCTTTTAAGCAATTGTATTTTGTGGCTGGCGAATTTCATGCAAAAATACTCATACTTCTACCAATTTTCTCAAATCTGCTTCCTTTTACTTGATTGAGTTGCATGTGATTTTACATGGTCGTCATACTGCTAGAGAAAGAATGATTTAGTCATTAGTGGAATGTTGACTTCAAGCACCTTCACTGGAGTACGCAGCCAACCAAGTGGTCAAGTGTCGAATTAAACAAGCATTGATAGAAGCAGAAAATGTTGGAATTATACAGTAGCTAATCCGTGGGCACAGGTAGTGACTCCTGCAGTAAAATCGATAATCTGCTATTGTTCAGAAATCCTGATGGTTTGGCACCTGGCTCACTGTGACTGCACTCCCTTTATTTCACTGTGGCCCTTAGAACATACAACATATAACATAGAAAAACTACAGCACAATTCAGGCCGTTCGGCCCACAAAGCTGTGCCGAACATGTCCCTACCCTAGAAATTACTACACTTACCCATAGCCCTCTATTTTACTT
>JARFYF010000051.1:36346810-36362603 GCA_030265395.1 Rhina ancylostomus | reverse complement strand
AGCAGTGCAGTTGAGAACCTTTGTCTTGCAAATGTTGATAGATAAGCTAAAGAGGGTGTGGCTTACAGGTCAGTTAAAACAGCAGTATTTGAGGTGTGAAGGTTAAATTGTAGGTGTTACTATGTCAGGGGCTTTGAGGCTCAGGGGCCCAACACATTGATGCAATCGCATAGAGGGCACACCAATGGCTCGACTTTATTCGGGGTTTGAGGAGGTTTGGAATGTCACCAAAGACGCTTGCAAATTTCTATAGGTGGAAGGCATTCTGACTGGCTGCATCACTGTCTGGTATGGAGGCTCCAACGTGCAGGATTAAAAGAGGCTGCAGAGGGTTGTGGACTCTGCCAGCTCCATCACAGGTACACCCCTCCCCACCATCGAGGACATCTTCAGGAGGAGGTGCCTCAAGAAGGCAGCATCCATCACTAAGTACCCTCACCATCTGGGACATGCTTTTTTCTCGTCACTACCTTCGGGGAGGAGGTACAGGAGCCTGAAGACCCACTCCCAATGATTCAGGAACAGCTTCTTCCCCTCTGCAATCAAATTTCTGAATGGTCCATGAACCCATGAACACTACCTCATTATTCCTCTTTTGCACTCTATTTATTTTTGCAACTTATAGTAATTTTTATGTCTTTATGTCTTGCACTGTACTGCAGCCACAAAACAACAAATTTCATGGCATATGTCAGTGATAATAAACTTGTTTCTAATTCTGATTCTGATTCTGCTTTAGAAAGTAGCCCATTGGATCCTAAGACTAGATATTACATATTGTTAGCTCCCAGGATTACATTGTGCACTGAGACTGAAATACTTCCACACCTTGCATCAAATGTTTATCTTGGCCTCAATAGAAGTGGCTGTTTACTGGGGCACCTCCCTGATCTTTTCCCTTTCCTTAAACCCAACCAGTTTCCCAGGTTATGTTAATTTAAATAATCTCCATTTATTACAATGTTAATTCTTCTGACTCAGGCTTGGCGCTGGGTGAGGGGCTGAAGGTAGGGGGGGATCAGTGGTGGTGAAGGGTTGGTGATGTGCCCTGTTGCACCAGCTGATGAGGTCAAAATATGTCCCTACCTCTCCCCCACCCCCCAGTCTCTACTCTTCTGTTACTTTTTCTAGGCAAAGTTCCATTTTTAACTTTATTCCACATCCCCCACAATTCCTTCCTTGTTTTTATTCCCTATTTGGGTTGTATTCCCTGGAATTTGGAAGATAGGTTTAACTGGATTGTTTACCATGGGAAAAAGGTTGGATGGGTATAGTAATGATTTACTCCAATGGGGGAAAGCCAGAATGTACAAGCGCTGTCTTATAACAGAGCTGTGCTATTAAGAAGTGAAATTAGTAAGGGCCCCCCACACATGGGCTGTACTATAAAGTGTTTAAGGAAAGATTAAATAAATTTTCAATGCTGAGGTTGATAGATTTTTGTCAGGTAAATGCTGTGCAGACACATGGAACGATGATGGATGAATGGTTTTGAGGAAAAGATCAACCAGAGGATAACTGAATGGATGAGGTGGTTCAAGGGTTTATTACCCTGCTCCTACATTCTCCAATTGTCACCCATTACCAGGTAACAGAGATGCACTGAGATAGTTTCCAGTTGCAGGTAGACTTGGCAGGCATATTCATTACACTACTAATGGCAAATTGGCATTGGGTCACAGAGGGCCATATAAGTTAATACAAAGCTCCGCAGATGTGCTATAATTGTGTGGGACAGGAGGAACGTGCATTTAAAAATCTTTAGTCCATGAATCAACATCTGGATGGCACAGTCATTGATCCAGTCTATCCAATGTCCGCACTGTCACAGCAGGCAGAGACTGAAAAGGATCATAGAGTCCTTGAGTCACAGAGTCACAGAGACATACAGCACAGAAGCAGGCCCTTTTCCCACCAAGTCTACTTAAAAAATAACATTCATTAATAAAAATTAATTAAAATGCTAAAACACAAAAAAAACACAACGGAATATATGCAGTATGAGCTAACCAAATTAAATCAGATAAAAATGTTCTACTCAGTAATAGATTTTGCCAATTTTTTGTCAGTGGAACCAATGCAGCGGTGTATATTCAGTGGGCGGATGAACCACCGTGACCTACCACCTTAACCTGGGTCTCTCACAGCCACAGGTTACCTGGAGTGGAAGGCAGTGCTTCAGCTTCATCCCAGACCTTCTGTCCCGTTAAAGGCTTAAAAGGCAGCAGGTCCAAGCTGGTCTCACTGTCCTTAAGCAGAAGACCTGCCTAAATTTTGCCTAGTGGAAATAGGCCAATCAGCCTATCAGATCCATGTCAGCAAAAAAACGAGCTGCCGGAGGAACTCAGTGGGTCAAGCAGCATTTGTGGACAGTCAATGTTTTGGGTTGAGACCCTTCATATGTTGGTACCTATGCTCCTTCCATTTTCATCAAACCCTTACCTGCGGGACAAAAATTAACAAGGAATCCTCTGCACACCATTAACAGAGCCGAACTTTCAGGTATTTGACTTGTTAGCAGAACAGGTTAACTTTGTTTCTCACTCCTGACTTGCTAGGTGTTTCTGGCCTTTCCGAGCACAAAGTTGGCCCATTCTCCTGTCAGCCAGCCCCCTAGAGTCAAGTGGAGTGTTTTTGAAATGTCTAAGCCCTTGTAACACTGGGCTAAATAGCTCCATCTGAAACTTCCCTCATTTTCCTGCCTCAGCCTTAACAAAGAACCGCTTAAGGAGTTAAATACTTGTGTCACCCTGAATATCTTCTAGACCTGAGTCTCTCAATTTTCCCGCTGCTGCCTGTAAGGAGTTTGTACGTTCTCCCGTGTCTGCGTGGGTTTCCTCTAGGTGGTACGGTTTCCTCCTACATTCCAAAGACGTACGGGTAGGTTAATTTGGGGTTTAAAATGGGTGGCGCGGACTCATTGGGCCAGAAGGGCCTGCTACCACGCTGTAAATAAAATTTTAAAAAAGATTTATTTGCAACACTAAGATCATGGTATAATTAAACTAAATTAATAATTGATTAAGCTACAAGCTTTTATGACTTGTGTTTGACTAGTTTGGCAGTCAATGCAATCAGCCATTCCCCAGCATTCAGTTCTGCTGCTGAGCTGTAACTGACTGACAGCTGGTGGGAAGGACTGACATGTCATCTGAGACAGTCAGTAGCCAAATCAGCCTCCTCTTAACCCAGAACTGGCCCATCCTTCCCTCCCATTACCTTCTCATCGCTGCTTGCTTGTAAGGCAGCATTCATGCAGAAGAACACTCAGCTTTCCCTGCCAACAGCTGCAGTGGGGAAGAACTGAGCCAGTAGCATTTAAATGAAGCTGCAAAGTTAAAACTAAACAGACCCAAAACTGCACACAACTTCCTGACTTTCACTCATGGTTAAAATCACCCCGTGCATTTCCCATATTACATCAACAGTGCCACTTCAAAAAGATTATGTTGGCTCGAAATACTTTGTAGCATTTTGAGGTTGAGAAAGGTTCTGCAGAGATGCCAGTTTTTTTTCTTTCTTATACATTTCAGTGCGATTTGCCACTCTCTTTCCATGTGTTACTAGTCTGATTCACAGTGAGTCAGACCATCCCATTTGTCCCCGAGAGTCATTCAGAGACTTCTATTGCAATGAATTTCTGAGCACTGCCTACTAATTTTGAGTAAGTGTATTATGATGCTCATAAAGTGCCACAGCAATTTGCAGTGTGACCTCGAGGCAGGTACTTTCCATAAACAACATAGATGAAGCAATTAAGGAAAATGCTGGAACAAGTGACTCTGAACTTAAGGTAACTATGTTAGTGACACAGTCATTGAGATATAAACTATTTTTCACTAACAAATTCATTCCATTTAAAATATTGCTGCAAACAACAGTTTAGCTCTAATGTTAATCACCACAGCCTATCAGTGAAATGGAACCATGCAAAAATGATTGATAAGGCAACAAAATTGAATAAAACACACGGAACTTTTCCTTTCCCCCTATAAAAATGCGCCTAACTGCAACATGGTTGTAATGCCCAGATTGTAAAGCGAGTCATTGATTGAAGTACTGAAATACAGCACCCAAAAGTCAGCGGCTTTGCTCCTTGTCTGTGTTGTGTGGCTGATCTTAGCTGAATTAATTGGGAAGGAAAATTTCATCAGGAAGTGAATAAGATACCCAAAATTCCAAGTCAAGATCACTGGGCCATGGTTCTCTTGGTGAAGTAAGGTGGACATTTGGTATTAAGAGAGAGATAGAACATAGAACGTAAAACATAGAATAGAACAGAACAGCACAGGAACAGGCCCTTTGGCCCACAATATCTACACCAACCATGATGTCAGTCTAATTAATCCCATCTGCCCACACATGGTCTGTATCACTCCATTCCCTTGCTTTTCATGTGTCTGTCTAACTGTCTCTTAAACGTTGCACCACCTCCCCAGGCAGCTCGTTCTAGGCACCTTCCACTCACTGTGTACAAAACTTGCCTCACAAATCTTTAAACTTTCCCACTTTCACCTTAAACCTATGCCCTCTAGTATTAGACTTTATTCCCCTGGGAGAAAGAGTTATTTACCCTATCTATACTTCTCATAATATTATATACTTCCATTATATCGCCCCTCAGCCTCCAGTGCTCCAATTAAAACAATCTAAGTTTGTCCAACCTCTTCTTATAGCTATAACTCTTCAAACCAGAACTTGCTATGATACTCCCTGCCAGACTGACTACTCAATCAACATGCAGCAGCTGTATAGCCTGCCTGATGTCTTGGCTGTCGTAAAGATTGGCAATTTTGAGACGCCAGATATTGGAGATAAATTCATCAGAGCATTGTTATGGATGTACAGTCCTCATTTCTGGGAGCGCAGGGAGTTGTCTGGTTGGTTCTGGGGGAGAGGATGATGGTGGAAGGTTTTGAATGAGGCAGTCTGGATTCAGGAATAGAACTACTTCTTCTTCTGGGTCCAAGGAAAACAAAATTAAAAATTTGATGCAACAACCAGTGGTCCCTTTAAGGACATTCAATAACTTGTAGAAGCAGAGCTTTCATGCTGAGCACTCCACCCATTTATACCCAAAATAAGCCTTTGAGGTTGACATCCACATTGGGACTCCAGTCTTTACTCCTGGTTCAGGTAAACGGACACTCATCCATTCCTAGATCAATCTGAAACTTGCATTGGGCAAGGCTTTTAGTGTCAACAAGACCATGCTCAGTTCCGGATTTCTTTCTGTTTATCATCACTTTTACAGACAGGAAATAAGCAGCCATATGTTGAAAATCTACTCCCAAATAAGCCATGGGTGGAGAAAGTTGCAAATAATTGGCTAAAGTCCTTGGACATGAGTTTGGAGGAAGATAGATAAGCTTGCTTGGAAACCCTAATTGTTTTCCATGAATTCACAGATAAACATTGTTACAACTGAAAAAGGTCCAGTTTTATTTCAGTCTCCTCTCAAAAATGATCAATTAAAGATAATCAGTTTTCTGCTCGATGTGAGCATTCAGCTGATGGGTTTGTATTGCATGGAGCTATGTGGCTGCTAATGTTGCATTTGGGAAGAAGATGAAAATGTATTCATTGACCTTGTCCATGATTTTAAGGTCATTAAACTTCTGCCTACATGAACCAGTCCTTAGGGCTTGACTTCTACCATTCATATTATCTGCTGCTTCCTCCGTGGCTGGTTAACCATATACCTTGATGATAACCTGTTCACAATGTTGTCCGTACGAGCCTTCCCTTCACCTTGGCCAACAGCACATCTGGAGGAACATCCGAAGATGTAAGAACATTAGAAACAGCAGGAAGAGGCCAATCAGCTCCTCGTGCTTGCTCCATTGTTCAATAAGAACATGCTTGATATTTTACCTCTGTTATTTTCCTGCAGTAATCCCAATGTCAAATATCCATTAAACTTTAATTTGAATATATTCAATGACTGAATTCCAAAAATCACCCCTTCTGGATGAAGAAACATCTTCTCATCTTGGTCTTAAACTTTGAGACTATGAGCCTTGGTCCTAGACATCCCAGCAAGGGAAAACATCATCCCTGTTAAGCCCCATAAGAGCTTTATATGTTTCTGTGAGAGGGTCACTATCTGTGGTCGATCAGCATCCTCTGCATTATTTTCTCAACTGTGGAATGACACCTAGTGGCACTGGAGCTATAAACCACCTTCCTTCTAACAGGTGTAGGCCTGTGTTCCATTATTGAGGGCTAGCTCCAACAGGTACTTGCCACTAAAGGTACCAAGGTGCCCATATTAGTGTTAAACCAAGGAAGAGTAAGAATAGCTCTGGGAAGTCATTGCCAGCTTGGTAATAAGTGCTGAGCACAAGTCTCCCATATCACGTCTCATGAGAGTAGCCTAACCACACATGAAGAGTCCACACCTGTTTTCCAACACTATCCAATACCATCCATCTCCAAGTCATGGCTGGATTAATATATACCAGTCAGTCTCCCTTGGCCTACACACTCAGAGGGTTGGATTCTCCTCATCTTGGTAGTTTTATGACACCAAAGTGAAACTGTCAAGCAGCATAGCTAATGGTGTAATGGTCTATCCGCTGCACCCAATAAATTAGACTTTATTAGCCAAAACCTTGAGGATGGCAGATATTCAACCATCTGTTCACATGGTTAATACAGTGAGAAAATAAATCCATAGCTGTACCATGCTCAGGTCAGGCCTTGAATTGCAATTAGCACCCAGTTATCTAGTCAGTGAACCTGGATTAGGCTCAAAAGTAATACTAAGACTCACAGCATCACTTCTGAAAATAAAGTCCTTGTGCCATCATCCATTCATGTTCTTTCAACTATTGGCTTCAATTTGACAATCTGGGATTCTTGCTTCCTAATTTGACAGTAACTTTAGCAAGCCATGGGAAGTTCCATCTTATTTTTCATTCTGCCAAGTACTTTAAGTGGAAGTGAATCCCTTATAACCATGACCAGTGATTTGCTAAAGCCTTGAATCATCTCCTGTTACATGTTCAACCCTTTCCATTCTTAGAAATTTGGAGGGAATTCATGATGGCAGCAAGATATTGTTTATTCGTTGAATTTAGAGATTCGGTTTAAAGGGATTTTTAAGTCTGATGAATATAATGATAAAGCAGACTAGTACTGTTTTCTTCAATAACTTCCTGTCACTAAGTCTTTAACTTCCATAGTGAATTTTGTTCATGTGTAAGACTTTGGGATATGGAACATACTTAAAATTTTGCTCTAATTTCAGAACATTTGATATAGGACATTTTAAGATACATCTTACAAATTCTACAATGCACCTTGAAGAACTGCTGAAGACTTACAGTGTCTTCCTAAAACCCTTGGAGTGGGCAGAGTGCACTTGGCTCATTCTGTGAGGTCCTTGTTGCTGGTTCCTTTTCCTTGACTACAAGAGTAATTCAAAGGTAATGAAAAGCCATTGTTCTGAGCGAGAAGTGCAGTTCCACAGTCACCCTCCGAGACCAGTGCCCCAGTGATTACTATTTATGTTGGATTCTTGATGGTGAGTTCTGGCAATTCATCTGTGAAAGAGCGAGCTCACTGCCAAACCATATCCCATCCTCAGCCAGTGAGTATGCATAAGCATTCTTCCTGACAGAGGCAGGAATATAAACTGATCTTCACTTTGCTCCCTTCCTTCATTCTATGGCCAAAAGGTAATGCTCCTACAACTGCACGAATAATGGTCTCTTTATCACTGTAACTAAATTGAAGCATGAGTCATTACATTCAGTAATATATTCAGTTGTGTTTAAGTACCTCCTCCAATCCTTAATAGCTTTCCTCTTATAACCAGGATACAGGATTAATCAAATATTTTGATCTCAATGTATTCAGTCTGTACCAGAATTAATTTTATTTTACTGAGCTGTTAGATGTAAATGGTACATGGCGCATTCTGCTGAACTTAGTTTGTTTACTCATGGTTAAACATAAGGCAAAACCCCATTGTTCTGCCTGGTAACATCTCTCGGTCAAGAATCGCCCACTCTAACTGCAACATTAACAGAAGCTGAACCAATATAGCTTCTAATATGGCAGATGATGCAAATCCTGAGAGATGCGGGCAGAGGAGCGGTGAGACTTATGAAGGGCAAGAGGGTAATAAACCAATAAGAATGAGTTATGGTGAGTAACAGTGAAACAGGAAGAACGACACAGAGGTGCGTCACCTGACACAAGAAGTAGGTTCTATCTCCTGCATTAATTCCGATTCCCTAGGAGGCTCAGAGGGGAAGTTCTCACCCCACAAACTGTGCCTCGCCCATCCCCAAAGAGCATGGGGTCGTAATCTGCTTTTTTGAGTTAACATGGGTCGATATATTTGGATGTACAAGACTTCACAATTATTTTGGACAGAATGGATGAACGAACAGCTCTCCTATTGGCTGTTTCTTATCATTAAGTTTGCATTTTTAGAATGAATGAGGAAAGGAGGAAGCTCTTTACATGTAAGCAACCGACTTTACACAGAGACCTATCTTTGGATTGCTCTAGCTCCCTCTGTCTAAAGGTCCATGTTGCCAGCTCCCTCACCTCCCATGACTTCTAATCAACTTCAAGCTTCTACAATACATCTAAATTCATCCACACCCCAGCTGTACCTTCTCTGCTATCCTTTCCTTATTTCTCTTCCCTAATTAACCACCCACCCCCGTCTTAGCCATTTGCCTTAAGTCACATGAAACCTCTTTGACACAGATGTCATTCTAAACATTCCCTTCTCTTCAATAATTCATTTCCCCTTGCTCAACTCCAGTCCTTTGCATTTTCCACTGTTTATAAATGCTTCCATCTAGTCGCCTTACCAATATCCCCAATAATCAACCTTCCTTCCATTACTCCACCTTCTGACATTAGCATATCCATTGGTCTGCTTTGCTTGCACCTTTGATACTTTTTGTCTGCATAAGCTCCCAGTGATCTTCACCCTTCATCACAGTGCAGCCTTCACAGTCTCCAGTTTGAGAGTCATTGATTCTGATTGTACATTTAGACCTTTAAATCACCATAATTACTCCTCTCTAACTGCAGTTCAAATCTTCATGTTAGAAGGGGCTATCCCAAACACCATGAAAAATCAACTCCAAATACTAGCTATTGCATTCTTGCAAACCCCACTAGTTCTCTACTTCCCAGCATGCTAATTTTATTTTCAAGCATCCCAAAGCAAAATGGTCTGTGTGTTCCAGTTATTTTTTTTAGCAATTTGTAGCTATTTAGGTAATTTCATGGTGTGGTCATTGCAGTGATTTAGGGAAACTGGCAGCCAATTTGCACACATCTATGTTCTGCACTGGAAGGAGATAATCTTTATCAATGACATAGAGTGAGGGATAACTGCTAGTCAGCATAGTAAGAAGGATTTCTTTGTTCTTTTGGCAAGAACAGGGCATTGACTCTTCATTCATCCACTGTTGCTACATCTGAGTTTAATTGTTGTGACATCTTTTCACTTGTGTTGCAAATCTCATTGTCACAAGAATAATTATTAATAGTTCACCCCTTTCACTTACAGTGGCTCAAGAAAGAGTGAGATAATTTGCTACAGCAAGCTACACAAATGGCATAATATATATTACTGTGCAGTATTACTGATTTTAAAACATTGGAACTGTAATACCATTGGCAAGCAATTTTTGTGAATGTATGGAATCAAGGAGGGTGTAATGATCTTTTGTTGGAATAGTTAAGCAGGCTGAAGAAAATGCCTGATCCTGAACCAAAGGTTTGACTCTGATCTGATAGTAATTCTTAACAATAAGTATGGACTGTAGATATATTGTTGCTCAGTTAATATTGTGATTTAGTTCCAAAGCAATCTTTTCATTCAAAAATTAAAGTGAATTTGACAACTACTATTTCACCTGTTTGGGAAATAATTATTAATTACCATATGTTTAATGTATTCTAAGAGCTAACTGTTCCAATGATGAATCTTGATAGGGTGTAGATTTTCTATAAATTTAATTTATAGGAATGGATCCAAAGTGCCTCTTGTCTACTTTGATTCCAATGTTAGAGTGCACTGGCATATAAAAAAACATTTCGATCTCTTATTTCACCTTAATTAATTCTCTGGAGACCGCCTTTATGCCTTTGAGATAAGTAAGATTTTCCGGATGACTGGATGGGCCAGTTTTAACAGATGTACCTGCCTCGGTAGCCGAAGAGATTTTCGGTACGCTGATGGTCTGTCGGGGAATAGACGGCCCTCTGTGTGTCTCTTGATGTTAACGAATTATCCGACCACGTTTACAAATGTCTATATATCTTTGAGTGCGCTACCCAATTTACTGAGGGCGCAAGTTGTCTTGTTCAACATCCAGTCATTAATTCAAGTTTAAAACTTTATTTTTTAGCGGGTAATTAATGGACATGATTCCTTGAGCTTTTAAAACAAACACATATAGCAACAAATTCGCCGGGAGATGCTACCTCCATACTTATACCGGAATGGAAAATGAATTGGATATTTGATTCATAACCAGTTGAAAACTGACATTAGCCAATACTATACAGTAGAAATAGAGCTAGAACTAACTGAGATCAATACTTTTTCTATTCTAGTTGACATCGAGTTCATTGAACACGCGAGACTATTAAAATTACAAACTAATCCGTTTCTGCGACATTTATTGTGTACCCGAGAGCATTAACTCGCGTTACATTGCACATGGTATACAAGAGGTAATGCGATCCTGCTGGAAGGTATCATTGGAACAGCACAGATAACAGCGAGTCACTTCTGGTCTCCATAGATACTGGAGTTTTACATCGCATTAACTGAAACTGAAAACACACAGCATTCAACAAGCCTCTAATACACTCTAATACAAAATCTAGCGCAAACTGTTCAGCACTTGCTTTGAAGGTCCTTACATGCCGGCTTCTTGTGTTCCCTGTTCCCATTTAAGACCAGCGTCTTCCAGTCCACCGACCCGGCGCCACCTCTCTTCCCGAACCGAAGTCCAAACGGGTTGAAGTTAAACTTACTCCGGGTGAAGCGGAGTTTGCAGGAAATCTGACTCTCCAGGTCGCTTTCTTGCAGAAAGTAGCACATGCTGGACTGTTCCGATGAGTTCTGGGCATCTAAGTTCCGAGCCAGGACAGGGGAGTTCCTGGGAAATTCGGACTCGAGGGCCGGGTACATTGAATCTGCAGTCAGGAGATAGGAAACAGGACAAGAAAACAATTAAATAAAAATAATAAATGCTAAACAAAAAGTCAGCGGGTCGGGCAGCATCCGTGCAGAGAAAAACAGAGTCAATGTTTCAGGTCAAAGACCCTAAAGGTCTGGGAAAGAGAGAAAAACAAGTTAGTTTTAAGTTAAAGGGAAGAGGGCTGGTCTTTGATCTGAAATGTTAACCCTATTCGTCTTGCTACGGATGCTGCCTGACCCGCTCAGTGTTTCAAATGTTTATTTTGTTTTTTATTTTCAGATTTCCTGCATTTGCAGTTATTTTAATTTTCAAATGTTGAGTATTGTTCATGTTGTACAGTTCATTTTGATTCTAGGTCAACCTGATGGAAACATGTAAAATTACGAGTGGCGAAGACGGGGAGATAGTCCATCTTATTCCCAGGGTGGAAATGTCAAATACTCGAGGATATAGGTGAGAGGGGGAAATTTAAAGGTGGTGTGCGGGGCAAGTTTAGAAATATCCTTAGTCCAAGACTTCCCGCAGCATTTGATTTAATTGATTTTGTTTTCCTGGCTGTGGGCATCATTGGCAAGGACAGTGTTTTCTGCCCATCCCTGGCTGCCTTCAATGGGCGAGAACATCTAGGGAACATTTAAGGGTCAACTCCATTGCTGCAGTAGTCACATACAGCACAACTAAGGGTAACAGCCTTCCTCTCCTTAAGGACATTAGCAACATCAAATTAATGTTCACCACTGCTGATTGTTTTTTGTTTTAAATTCCAGATTAATAACCACATTTCAAGAGCTGCCATGGTAAGACTGAACTCAGGTCCAATTGTTCGACTGGACTCCTGGGCTACAAATGGAATAGCTTAACCACTGCATCACTGACCTGCCCACCGGTAGCAGCTTTCTTCAATTACTTCTCATTCTTTTTTAAACTTTTATCAAATAATACCATAATCAATTACTTTCCTGGAGTTCAACCCCAGTTTGTTTAATTACTTCATAATTTCATCCATAGAGGTCAGATATTATCCTGGAAATTCTTCATTGCACTCCCTCCAGGCCAGTATGTCCTTTCTAAGGTATACTGAACAGGACTATTCACAGTGCAGATGTGACCTAATCTACGCTTTGCATTAAATCTAGCTGCTAGTTTTCTACTCTTTCAGATATAAAAGTCAGAATATTATTCAGTCTAGTTCTTCATGATAATGGAAGTACTCAGTTGTATATTTTCAAGCCAATATCAGTTTTGCTCACTCTGTAAACTATTTGTCAGAACTTTCAATAATCTATCAATTTTAGTTCTTTGTGTTTCTTTCCATCCATTCACACACGTAAAGATGCTACTCATATTGTTGTGTCCTTATACCTGGCTTTCCAGCCCAATATTCAAGGCATGAAGGCATGCATTACTGCAGTGAATGGTTCAGACCTCACAACTGGTTCTTTGTAATGAACATTGGTTATACTCTACTAATTGGTAAACCTGCTCCATACCACCCCCCCCCCCCTCCCCGCTGCCTACTGTTTAACCAATTTTCTAACTGGATCAATAATATGGCTTTAACTTTTGGCTATTATAAGCGACTTTATAAAATGCATCCTGGAAATCCATATCAATAATATTCATAGATATTTCCACATCCACTGATGTAGTCATCCCCACGGATTAAAAACATTCAACAAGCTCATTAAGCACAATCTACTCTTCATAACTCTCCCTGATCAGCTGAAATATTTCATAGCGTTCAGTTACTCCTTACTAAATTATAGATGTTGATTACTTTCCAACCGCAGAAGTTAGGTGAACTTCTTTATCTTCCCTTTCTCACCTTTCCTAAATTAACAGCAGGCACAATTTTCCAATTGAAAGGGATGGTTCCTCTGTTGAATAAAAGTGAGAATATAATAGCTTGGGCATCAACTTCTATCATTTCTTTTAAACTCCAGGGCATTTGCCAGTCTTTGTTGCCATTGCTTAATCCGTTTTATTTTAAAAAAAATAATTGAAAATACAAATGTTGATGGGCCCCTGTGACGGTTCCGACAGGACTATGCTTGGGATGGTTACTATGCTCTTTCTATTGTAAATGCTGGTGCAAATTAAGTATTCAACAACGTTCTTATTCATGTGTTACTAATAATTCTTTTTAAGGCGTCCTCTTTGCTCCTATTTACCCTTTATCCCCAAATCTAAATTTAAAAATTGTTTTGTGTCGATTTTGATATTTCTTGAAAGCTTCTTTCCACAGGTAATTTCGTAATTCTTCTTTTTGTTGTTTTGATCTTGCGAATAGGGTTCTGGCTGACTTAGTTTCCACAGGAGGGAGAGTAGGTTGTAATAATTACCAGTTGTTGTTCCAGTGCCAGCGTTTATATTAGTTTGGAAATTCGACGAAACAATGTAGCATGAGGTAGTTGCCTTGAGCAGAATCAAGTTTTACTAAAGGGCATATTACAGATTACCCTCGACCAGTAGTTAGATTTTACTGGACTGTAATGATAACTGTAATAAAAGTATAACAACTGAATTCTGTAGCATATCGATTGTCTTTATAACACTAAATATCGCAAGTCATAGTGCTAAAATAATAAAGTACTATTGGGTTATATTTTGTCCACTTTTATCCTTACCCAAGGAGCGACGTATAATTTATCGCCCTTACTGCCAAACAGCTAGTACACTTACCCACGGAGACAAACTTGCCATTGGAGACCGGTTTTCCAAAGTATCCATTCTGGCAATGTACTATGACAGCCACGAACAACAGCAACCTGATCATGTCACGAATCTGCCGAGAGAGGATGAAACACAACGTACACTGAAATCTTTCTCTCCAACAGATCTAACTCGTTGGAATTTCTGGTTGGAAGACAGTTACGGACACGTCTCTCAATGGTGAAGTACTTCAACTGACTGAATAACGCAAGGCACCCCTGGTTGGTTGCCGTCAACGACTTAAATTCTAATGAGAATAAATATCATTTAAGTTCTTCCTGCTTGAAAATAATTGGCACTTTTCACAAACTATCATTAAAACGATTCTACTCTTCATCTTACCTGCATTTTGATGAGAAGGGAGCAACGTGAGCTTCTGGGCAAAATCGAGAATAGTCCCCACAGATGTAAGGCTAGCGGTCCAGTCTGCTCTGACAGTGTGGGCGCTGTCCCTCGATAGAGGTACTGAACAGGGACCCCAGACTCTCAGAGGTACTCCAAGAAGGTCCGACCTGTCATCGAGCGTAGTTGTACATACAAGACTGCTTTATTCCCATTCAGTTTTGAAACTCAGTCGTCATATCCCCTACCTACTGATGTACGTCTATTGAAATGTAAATGCCATAACAGCTGGAACCCCAGATTACTAATTTCATTTCCTGTAAGTAATACTTAAAAGCTACTTCGTGTGTTTTGCTCCATCCATACGTTTTTTTTTTATTATTTATTTCGGAAGCGAGCACTTATTGTTGGCAAATAGATGACACGAAGCGACATGGACGTCAGTTTTCGCGCTGGTTTCACTTTACGAATTGAATCGGCTCGCCAGCAATACCATGAAACTAAAGGTGTGGTACAAAGCAGTGCGCCCAATAGAATTGATTTGCTGCTATCTATATTTCCCCCCTTACATAAATCACACCCCCATAAGGCTCACTAATTGGCATTTGCTAACGCAGCGCAGAAGACTATTTGGCCCATCTCGTCTGTGCTGTCTCTTTGAAAGAACCGCCCCACTGGCTCCACTCTCTTTGCTCACTGCCTTGCAAACACGTCCTTCTCGAACATCTGTCCAACTCTTTCTTACTTGAGCTCTTCCTTTTCAGCCAATGCATCCCAGGGTGCATTTTGAGCAGTACGGCAAACCTGGGACTCAAACCTGAAACGTTAACCGTTTCTCTCTCCACAGATGCTGTCTGACCCGCTGAGTGTTCCCAGCATTTTCTAGTTTTACTTCAGATTTCCAGCAACTGCAGGTTTTTTTAAAAAATTGTGTGTCCAAACACGTTATTCTGTTCAAATAAAAATACTTGTAATAATCCTGTTCAAATTTCTACTGTTAAATTTTGGCTAGAGACATTTAAAGTATATAAAAGCCGTTCTTATTCCAGATACTCAGACCGCCCGGCATTCTTCCTTTTGTTTTAACCAGTTGATGGGCTCTGTTCTTAATTCTGTTATGAAATTCGCTTTTGCGGTTCTCTGGAAAATTACCGCCCGCCTGTTTCAGCCAGGGAACTAAAAAATCCAGACCCCCTCTCTCCCAGGTCAACACCTCCGTCTCTTTACGTTCACGCACCTCGCCCTATTGTTTAGGCAATCTTTCAACGCATGCACTTCTGTCCACTTGCAAGCAATACTAGCTGTATGGCTCTTTGTTTAAGTTGGCCCGATCCTAATGGTGTTGCACCTGAGGTCTTTATCTAAAAAGCTGTAATTTTTCTGCATCTTAGTTTGCAATTACATTGTCTGGAATGGACGACTGTAGTTGCAGAGTAGTTAGATTGGGTTTATTCTGGCTGGAACAGAGGAGGCTGTGTCACAATGTTGATCGAGAGCAAACTCAGAGAACCCAAATGCAGCACACCAATACAAGACTGGAGTCAGGATAC
>JARFYF010000051.1:36290266-36303399 GCA_030265395.1 Rhina ancylostomus | reverse complement strand
GATTTCTGGCATTTTTTTTAAACTCAAACAATACAAATTGCAGCAAAATCTTTTTGTCATGTTTATTTCCAGTTTACACTATTCCCTGTGTTGATGTTCGGATCCAACACAATGGGCAAGAGTACGTAGAGTGTGTGGTGGAGAGGAGCTGAGAATTTGGCATCCTTGAGTTAGCAGCAGACGAAGGCTTAATATGTATATTCATAAGTGGCTTATTGTGATACATAATGGACCATTTGGCCCATTGAGTTTGTGCCAGCAGAGCAACCCCATCAGTCCCAATTCCCCTGTTCCTTATTTCTCCATAACCCTGCAGTTTGTTCCCTCTCTCATGCTCATCAACTCCCCTTTGATTTGTTTGCCACTTAAGTGCAACATTCAGCAGCCAATGAACCTCTGGCATGCCTTTAGAATGTGGGAGGGAAACAGATCAGCTAGCATAAACCCCACAACAATACCAGAGGCCAAAAGAAATAGAACACTTACCTTGTGGCTTTGTAATTTTATAAGGATTTCCCCTTAAAAATTGTTACTCAGAAGAATCGCACCCGGACACATTGATGCATCATTACCCACTGATTCTCCCCAAATGGGATCGTCTGTAACCCATCTATTCACAGCTTGCATTCTTTCATCATTTTTCCAGCTTGCTGATCAGTTCCACGACAAGCCAAACATCATCGCCCACTTTCACGAATGGCAAGCGGGTGTCGGACTGGTACTGAGCAGAATCCGAAAGTACCCCATCGCAACGATCTTCACCACCCATGCGACCTTGCTGGGAAGGTACTTGTGTGCTGGCAATACTGACTTTTACAACCGACTCGATAAGGTAAGCTCTTAATTGCCTGACCACTGTGATTTCACTAGATAAGTTTGGAAGTCTAAAACTACTCATTTGGGTTTATCAGTTTTACACAGCTGAAGATATCTTCCACCTTGAGGCACAGCCTTCTCGACATTTCAAAAATTGTACTTGTATGTTTAGACGCTGGTTTGTTTTGCAAACTTTTGCTGAGACTAGGGATGATGGTTTGATGATATGCAAGAAGCTGGAAGTGGTGTGCGAACACAGTTGTGTGTGTTTATGGAGAACCAACATACTGCTGGGAGCAAGCTCAAGATCTAAACGGACTGTTAGGTTAAGAGGCAGGATTATGTAGATACATTGCTGGTTTTAATCAGGAGATAAAAAATAATGGCCTACGGACTATTATTTTGACTAATTTGGTGCTCTAGCTGTAAAAGGTTAGAGCACTTGGTGCTAACAATGATCTGTCTATATGTATTAATATTTTGGGGGTCTGTGTATCACCAACAAAATCAGCATTTATTGTCTGTCCCTAATTGCCCTGAACAGAGTGGTTTGTGACCACATTGATGAGCCAGACAGGGCAAGGGTGTCAGACTGCCTGACCAAGGGACATTAGTGAACCAGATGGGTAGTTTTAAGAGTCATAAAGTTGTACAGTGTGGAAACGGGCTATTCAGCCCACCACGGTGCTATCCAGTGGGCACCCATCTGTATTAATCTCATCTTTTAGCTCTTGGCCTGTAGCCTTCTACACCTAGGCGATTCAAGTGCTCATCAACACACTTAAATGCTGTCAGTGACTCTGCTTCCACCACTCTCTCCGGCAGTGTGTTCCAGGTACTCGCCACTCTCTGGGTGAAGAAAGTCCCCCTTAGAACCCCCTCGAAATCTCTTCCCCCTTACCCTAAATCTATGTTGTATTGTTTTATCTACCTCTGTTAAGAGGGACAACTTTTCTGCAGTCTATCCTATCTATACCCCTCAATCATGTCCCCTCACATCCTACTCTGCTGCAGGGAGAACAGACCTAACCTCCCCAGTCTTGCCTCATAACTGAAACCCTCCATCCCAGGCAAGATCCTGGTGAATCTCCTCTGCACCCTCTTCAGCTCGATCACATGCCGAGGTCATTATTACTACTGATTAGTCTTTTCAATCCATATTATTAACTGAATTTAAATTTCTGCAGTTGCCCTGACAGGATTTGAACCGGGGTCTCTTGTTTACTGGTCTGGTGACTTGCCTGTCAGACACTCTTGCCCATACCATGGGTACAGGTGGACCACGCAGGTTGGTGCATCACTGTTACCAATGCTTCCTGTGATGGAACTGTCAGTCATTCTGCTGCACCCCATGGAAGGTTGCCTGGCAACTGGAAACCCTCCCAATTATACTTAAGGACATGGCTTTCCATGAACATTCAGTCAGACAGTGATGAAATGTACAATTTTAGAATGGTCAAGTATGAAGTTAATGCTTGAGGAATGCTAATTATTTCAGATGATGATTCCTACCCCTACACTGGTCACCATCCTACCATGGCAGATTACTGGGATTAATGTAAATGGTGCTTGATGGTCAGTGCAGATTCGATCAGCTGAAGGTTCTGATTCTAGGCTCTTTTACTCTGACTCTATGCTGGAGTAACCTATTCTTCACTTTAATGATTCCGAGCACACAATTGGATTCTCCATTTTGCCTGGCATGGACAGTTGACTGGCAAATTTTTTGTGCTGCAAATTTGTGGTGTGATCTGTGGCCAGGTAATGGTAATGGTAATGGTTTTCATAGGTGATGTGTGTTGACTGATTAGCTGGCCAGGCAGGCTAGCATGTCTACCCTCGTGTGTTGTCTGTGATTCTTTCAGTTTAGTTGCTTTCCATTGCAAGATAAAAATCAAGGTGAAATACAGGCTTTCATAGGTCTTGCAGCCCCAGCTGTTGTCTCTCCTTCACGTCCTTCTGAGCTGTTTCCGTGACGAGCTGTCCCTGCCTCTACCTAGATTGACAGCCCAAAACTTGGCCCATCAGGACCCTCATCAGGCACCCAGTGTTTTTTGTGCCTGCAGAAAAGCTGTGACAACTTCTTGGATAATTTGGCAACCTTGTTATTTTAAGCCATTAAACATTGTGTGGAAAACAGAAATATGGGAGTAAAACTGCGTGACATGCAAAAGGATAATAATCCGCTCAGGCTGCTAAAATAAAGCAAAGATTAAAATTGTGCGGGGCCTTTTTATTTTAACCAAAAATCATGGGGAGAAGACAGGACAATGGGGTTGAGAGGGAAAAGTAGATCAGCCATGATTGAATAGCAGAGCAGACTGGATGGGCTGAATGGCCTAATTTTGCTCCTATGTCTTATGGTCTAAATAGTGTTGGGGTATAATTGCAAAGAAGGCAACTTCCATTACAGGTAAGAAATTCATTATTCTTTTACGTTGGACTAATAGTAGCACCTATTTTATGACAGCTTTGCAAAGCTAACACGTAGTTCTGCTTGTTACTTCCTTTCGTATGGGGTACCTTGGTAGTAAGAGGAGTCTCCTGTCTGTCCATTTTCTCCTGAAGCATGTTTCTTGTTTGGGATGTCTTAATCAGCCACTAGAGCATTATCAAAGCCTAGGGAAATGGTGTTTGATGTTAACTTTGAGACAGATCACACTTACATACAATAAATTGATGCCAATGTACGGGGACTGAAGTATTCTGAGGTGAACCTACAGCCCAGTAATGGGAGGCATTTGAAGTGATATTAATTGGAATAGCAACACATTGCTAGAGAGCAAAATGTTCCACATAACAGTATCAACTTATTTACTATAACATTAATATGAACACAGAAAATTATAACTTTTCCTTCAAGTAGTTGTTAAAAATTATTTAAACTTCTGTATCTTTCATTTTCATACCATGATTTTGCATTATTGTTGTATTTCAATTTACTTTTTGAATTGCAACTGAATTTCTTCAGGGTTGGGAGCATTCCTTGAGGGTTTGAATGCTCTTTTTATACATTATTTACAATAAAATGTTGATAGTTGCGTCAGCCTGCTACCTCTGGTTGTTTGAACTAACCTCTGCAAGTTAAAAGAAATTGCCATCTGCAAATCAATCAAGCCTAAACTCATTTAACCTTGGCTGTCCAGGTCCAACATCACAGATTTACTTATTGTTGCTGACATTGGTTGGGAGTGGTTGATTTAAATATTTATTTGAAATACACATGTCTCAAAGGTGAACCAGAACAGTGGCAAAAATTAGAAGACGTGCATAATTTCAGATTGGTGATTTGCGCAATGTGCTATGCGAAATTATAGTTTTCAAACAGTTTCTATGTCAGTTATGTTTATTTACCTAGTACCTGATAAGCATTGAAGTGCTTTTTTTAAAAAAAAGGTTCGTTAGGGTAGATGTAGAGAAATTACTTTTGCGTAAATCAAGATCACAGGACCATGATCTTAGAAATAGAGCTAACCCTTTCAAAAGCTATAGCGGAAAGCACTTTTCATATACAAAGGAAAGTAAAGGTATATAATTTTGTTTTTCTGCAATATCCCCTGGCAGATGTTTGGGTCAACTGCAAGGTTCAAGACCACGATAAAGGGTTAATGCGAATTACAGACATGATGGATATAGAATAAAATTGGGTAGATGGATTCAAGATGGAGATAAGTCAATAACAGGCTGAATGCCTGGCTCTTGCTCCTGTAGTAATCTCTAGGAATATTAAGGTGGTCTGCACATACAATCTCAAGAGTAGGTTACATTATCTTTCTTCCATCCATGATGTCTATTTCATTCTTGGTGTTGTTCTGTTGTCAGAAATGGACCATTCAGCCCATCAAGTCTGTGCTGACCATCAAGCACCCATTTACATTAATCCCATTTTATTCATTTTGCATTCCTTTCAGCTCTCCCCAGATTCTTCCACTCGCCCTATACACTAGGGACAATTAAAATGCTGTGGCCCAGAAGATTGCTAGGAAATGTGTCAGCTAATTCTGCTGTGATGTGAAAAGCAAAAAAAAAACACTGCAGATGCTGGAAATCTGAAATATAAACAGAAACCACTCGAGATGCTCAGCAGGTCAGGCAATATTTGTGGAGAGAGGAACGCAATTGAAGTTTCGAAGACTTCAAACCTTCATCAGGACTGAAGTGAGAAAATGATCATGCTTTCAGTTGCAGAGAGGGAGAGGCATAGTGACAACACTGGGAATGTCTATGGTAGGATAGAGACCAAGGTTATCCACTTGACACAATTGCATCTGGTGTATCCAAAGAGTTGTGGCTGTGGAAAAAAATATTGGATAACACCTCCTCAAAAAGTAGGAAAAGGTAAACTGATGAGATTGAGCCAGGTAAAAGAGAAAGATGGGAATCCCAGTGGAGAGAAGAGATGTATGTCAATGTTGCCATTCCTGGAGGAGAAGAAGCAGGAAATTAAAATGGTAATTGGAAAGCTAAAGAAAAAAGCTGATGCTGAAGAATCATTGGCCTGACATGTTAACTCTGTTCCTCCCTCCTCAGCTGCTGCCTGACCTGCTGAGTATTTCCAGCATTTTCTGTTTATTTTGCTACAGCAGCGTGACTGGCTCTCCAAGTTGTTTCCTTTGCGGGGGAAGTCGTTTGTTATTTGCTGGAGCCTTCACCCATGGATCAGGGTTGGAGAAAGGCAATGTTACATTACACAGGATAATCCATACACCTTTAGAATGGCATGCCCTTCCTCTGTGTATGATGATGCAAGTAAAGCCCAGGTTGAGTTCCCTGGTGACCACTTTTCTTGGACTGAGGACACAACTTGGTTGCTATTGTAGAAATGTGGGGGAGGGAATGATCTGTGCAAAATGCATGTTTCAGCAGATGTTCAGTATATGAATAAAATGCCTGGGATGCAGGGAAGTTTGAATAAGATCCTGTTACAGAGCACAGCTATGCGAGTGTGCTCTTTGGTTGATCTGTATGCAAATCAGCCATTGTGTTGCTTTTACATTTTCAAGTATTTATGGCCAAAAACTAAGCTGCATTGCTCATTCCATCAGGAGAATATTGGCATGGCAAGGTTTATTAGTGCTGCTATGGAGAGTTTAAATGAAACTGAGGTGGGTGGGAACCTGCCTGGATTTGGTTGAGAGAGAGGCAGAGTTGGAAGTCAAAAGTTGGGAGACGCGTGGAACAGACTTGGAAATGGACAAAAGAAAATTCTGGGTTATCTAGACTTGGGCCTATGTGGTATTGTAGGCTATATGTTGTGTATATGTACACAACTTGGGTGGGGAGGTGACAGGAGGTGCTTGTGCTATCTGCAATCCATAGAGCCCTGGAGACTTATCCTTGAAAGGCAAGTATGTAGAGGACTGGGGAGGGTTCTTACAAATACTGTACCTCTGTCTTTTCAAAAGGGGTGGAATCTAGTCATTATAGTGAAGTTTTGTGAAATACTGTTTAAAATAAAAATAGCGAGAGGAGAAATATTAACAGATTTACTACCTTCAAGACATAAATTGTGAGGCCCAAATAAAAAAAAGCAAAATACCCCAGAATTGGATATCAAAAACAGAAAACACTGGAAATACTCAGTTGATTGGGCAATATCCATCCAGAGAGAAACAAGTTGGAGTTTGTTTTATTAGAATATATCCCAGGCCTTTTAAGAGAAGCAGGGGAGGAAATAGTGGAGGCTCTGGCCATCAGTTTCCAACCCATTCAATTTCTCGGGCAGTCTCTGCAGATTGATCAACTGCTGACACCATACGTCTGTTTAGAAAGAAAACAGACTGAGTAGTTGCAGACCTGGAATGATGTTGGGCAAATTATTGGAAAAGGATGGTATTGATCTGCTGTTGCAACAGCTGTAGATTAAACTGAGGATACTCAGCAATGCTAATATCATATCTGAGTAATGATTGAAAATTTTGTTGTGGTCACAAGGATGGTTGGTAATTGTCATGCACTTGATAAGAGTTTAGAAAGGCTTGTGATAGAATCCTGCTTGGAGCAAAAAGATAAAGTATAAGAAATCCAGTGTCAGGAATCAAAGGACAATGGTGACATTTTGGTAATTGAAAAGTTGTTTCAATGAGGTTCTATGCAGCTCATTGTTTTGGATCTTTTGCTTTTCTTGATGTCTAATGATGATTTTGGACATAGAGGATGTGTTTTAAAAACTTTGCTGATGATATAAACCTTGACCACATCGTTGATGATGAAGAAGAAAGCTGTGAACCACCAGCAGATATCAGTGAACTGGTTAGTTGCAAATAGAAGGGCAAATGGAATTGTATCTGTTTTAAAAAAAAAACACAAGGAGGTAATGCATGTAGTGAGAGGAAATGAGAAAATAAATGATTGGATACAAATCGCTGTAGAGGAAGCTATATTTATTGTTCATGCCCACTGAAGGTAATGGACCAAGTAGATTAATATGATTAAGAAGGCACAATTGNNNGATGGCCAAGGCATTACAGAGGAGACCCACAACTGTGTAAAACAGTGGTTCAGTTATTGCTGAAGTATGGCGTACATTCTGGTCACCGCATCATAGGAAAGATTTAGTAGCACAAGAGATTGTGCCGGAGAAATTTTCAAACCAGTTGCCAAGACTGGAGAATTCTGGTTATGAGGCATTAATGGATGGGCTGAGGTGGATTTCTTCTGATAGAAGAGTCCAAACAATGATTTATTAATGTGTATATAACTGAGGGCCCTGAACAGAGTAAATTAAAAGGAGTTGGCAATGTCAATAATTGAGGGTTACAAATATGAAGGAATTGGTGGGAGAATTGGTGAGGAGGAAAGAACAAACTTTGTTGCCCCAGAGGTGGTTGAGGGTCTGGAAGATGTGTGATGGAGGTTGAAGCAGTTTAAGCAGGACTTGTAGGGGTTACTACATTTCACTCTATCAAGGTAGTAGAGAAGAAGCTGGGAAAGGGGATTAAGCCAGACATTTCATTGTTATTCAGCTGACATTGACTTAAATGAGAGAATTGTCTCTTGTGTTATGAACCTGTACACCTAAAGGTGGTTAACAAAGCGGGTGATTCTGTAACGCTGCCTTGTAATTCTTTCAGAAGCTTGTGCTAAAGGGCTCTGTTTCCTGAAAGATTGGAACAGTGTGCTGCTGATGCCAGAATTGTTGTTTGAACCCCTCATACATATTGTAAATTTGGATATATCTCTTTACTGAGTATTTGAAATAACTTATAAGAAGCAAAAACTTCTTTTTGCAAGTGCACGAATGTTTGTCTTCGGAGCAAAATGCTCACAGCACCTTTGGGCATTTAGTCTGTTTTCAAAATGTGCTCTATCCCTCAGCAGCTGCCATTGACATGGAGGCCTTACTACTTGATCCCTTGAACCTGACATTTGTAGAGTGCTCTTGCCTTCGGGGATCTGCCCATCAGTGTAATTTAATAAGCAAACTGCAACAGAAAAAAACGGCTGTGTTTTGCTATTGGCCTTTTGGGCCTCGTTGACCTTTCTTGCAGTCAGGACAACCCTTGTTAGGACATCTGATCTTGAAGTAAATGTTAGTTTGTCAAATCTGATTGTAATACATAATGGCTACAGAATTGTAAGTGTAGATGCTAATAAGAAGTGCTATATCTTTGGTCTTGTAAGTTATTTCTTGATTATTTGTCAGTGATGCAAAGACTTAAATTCTGATTTTTTTTTTAATATAATTGGCTTATTGGTTGGTGTGGACTTGGAGGGCGGAAGGGTCTGTTTCCATGCTGTGTGACTGAGTGATTCTATGAGCTTGTGTGTTCCTACTTTCTTTCTTTTTTGGAAACAGTTTGACATTGACAAGGAAGCAGGAGAAAGACAGATTTACCACCGCTACTGCGTAGAGAGAGCAACGGCACACTGCGCGCACGTATTCACGACCGTCTCCGCCATCACCGCAATTGAGGCAGAGAACATGATAAAGAGAAAACCAGGCAAGGTTTACGCTGGCCACCGAAACCTCCTTCCCCCATCTGCGTGTGTCTCACTGAAGCAGTAGTTCCCAGCGTTTTTCTGACTGGAATCCTACTTCTCACTCAGTAAATTGCGCCCCCATCTACTGTGTCCCTTAAGTGCCCGACGATGTCAGTGGCTACACCTTTTAAGGGGTCAGGGCTATCGCAGGAATTCCTGGGACTCTTGGAAGCCCTACAAGACATAATGTGCATATTGTTAATACAGCAGTTCCCTGGGTTACAAATGACCTGACTTTATTGCAAATTCTCCCATACACTTTTAAAGCATTTTCTAAGCTCGAAATGATAAAATGTTTCATGGTATTCATTAATGACTGGACGCAGTACATATTCCATTAGTTTATTTATGGGTAGTGTTAGGGTGAGTATTGAATGAAATTAAATAATTATAGAAAGCATATGTAGAGTGACACCAAAGGGGCTTACGATAGCAAATGAACTGTTCTCAGGAATAGAACTGTTGCATTACCCAGGAACTGCCTGTTCAAATACACGTGTATTCATTTTTTTAACTTGTGGAGATTCTAACTAAATTAGCTCAAAGGTAATAAAGCCTCAAGATCTCCCTGCAACCTTTTCTCCTTTGCCTGAGAGGATCCAGCACCCCCGGTTGGGAACCACTGCCCTAAACCAACTAAGTTACAAGGGTTATTTACTATTCACTCTGCGCACATAGAATAAAAGATTTCAATTCTGTATTCATCGTGTTATGATCAAATACAAACTATGGCTTGTGTTTGTATTGATCCAATGACTGTTCAGTGGTTTTGTAATTCTGAATCTGTTATGAGGGAGATTTTGGGGAAATTAAAAAAAGTCAGAAAAATGTACACACTGATGGAGAATTGCCTCTCACAAATGTTGATTTTTAAAGTGGGTCTGTTCATTTAGGTGTAGATTAGGCCACAATATATTCTTTATAAACTGCTACTAGTAAAAAATAGAGCAAGGGAACATTGGAATAGCAGGTACAGACGTTTTGAGGTGCTGCTAAAACGCACTCACTCTTACTTTACTTCCTATTCAACCAGCAGCTTATACAATAATATTCACATGGATGGGATCTACACATGAATGGAGCCCACCCCACACCTCCAATCCCTACCTTAATGAAGATCCATAAACCTATTTCTCAACTTGTATTCTTCCTGTTTATTTTTCTTGTGAATTTCTGCAGTAACATAGTTTGTTACCAGTTAACAATGTTAGAGTTTAAATAGTGTGGACAATGATGGTCGTTTATCCCATTACAATTTTGCCTCCATTAGTTAACTTATTTCAGACTTCTTGTTTGCTATTCTGCCCCTTGCACTGTTTTGACTGTGTGAACAACCTCTTGGTACTTCACCAGATCTGGCCCTTTTATAAGACCGAATTTGTATCCAGGGTTATCTTTCTCTGACATCTCTGTACACTTGCTTCTGGGGCACTTTCTACAATACAAAGTTAAGAATTCCAGCACTCAACTCCTGATGTTAGGGATCATTCTGTATGATCTCTTTTGTATATTCTCCAATCTTTGAATAACTCCCTTGATTTTTGGTAGCCAGGCAGTATTCTTATTGGAATCAGACCTCCATTGCCAGTGGACATTGTGGGTCACATTTGATGAGTTGGTTGCTGGTTTACTTCTCAGACCTGGAATGTATTTTGGTACCATCATGTAGCTGAGTGTGAATGTCAAGGTACTGATGAGAGAACAGCTTAAAACATTGATAGTGGCATATGTATCCATGCAAGAGAACTTTCCCTTGACCCAATTAAACTGTTGGCCCAGTTCAGTTTCAGTTCATAGTACTTTTTTTTTAAATGTCTGTCTCATCATTAAGCCTGTGAAGTGACCACCACAGAAAACAATGTTTTAATTTGTTTTAGACGTGATCACTCCTAACGGATTGAACATCAAGAAGTTCTCTGCCATGCACGAATTTCAGAATCTGCACGCCCTGTACAAGTCTCGCATCCAAGAATTTATTCGGGGCCACTTCTACGGGTATTGTATGCTGCAGTTTCGCTTTGCTATCTTTTAATATGTTGCGGCAAAATGCTAGGATTTTTATATCTGATGAATGGTATCTTGAGACCTGTAAACTACAGTGTTAATCACCGATTGAAAGCCTAAGAGCCATAAAAGCTGTTTCCCAACCCGATTAAGCTTTCCTACACCACACTATGCTTCCAAATTATCTTGAATATTTGCGCGCTCTCTCCCGTGTTTTTGACAATGCCTTGATACTTAAGCCTTGCACATTTCTTTCCATTTGAAGCAACGGTTGCAGTTTCATGCTCCGTCAGCCTGGGAATGGTTGTTTTAGCTACAGAGATAAGATTGCTGAGACTTAATGTGCAAAATAGTCCTGAAAGTCAGTTCATTATTAGGTTTCCTTGCATCATACTGGTCTACCTGCTGCAAATCATCAACTTCAGTACTTTTGTTTCCTGACTATTTGGTTAGACTTTGAGGCAGAGCAGTCATTTATAGCATTTCTACACCAAGAGCAATCTGGAAGGAGAAATTACATATTCTCTCAAGTAAAATATGCAAAACCAAAATGTGTATGTTCATTGGAACTATTGCTCATTTATTATATTATTGATGTAAATGTGCAAATATAACAGCATGAATCCTGTTTTTTATGAATGGAAGAATTTTTTTTCCCAGTTGCTAAGAATTTCTAAGAATGTTATATTTGTTAAATTTAAATAAAATGTATTTGATTCCAGCCACCTGGATTTCAATTTGGAAAAGACACTGTTCTTCTTCATCGCTGGCAGATATGAATTTACAAATAAAGGGGCTGACCTATTCATAGAAGCTTTGTCAAGGTTAAACTTCCTCCTCAGGGCAGGTTTTAGAGAAGTGTAAAAGTCCATTGAATGCTTGAGCAGAATTGTAACAATAATATATGTCACTTAAAAAATTGTTATAATTTGTAATGAATTCATTCTGTAACTAAATAAAATGTTAGTCTGTCTAACTGTTTAAGGTATCCATGCGAGAGGTATACAAGTAATAAATCTTATCTGGATGCTGCTGTTTAGGTTGTTGGTTTATTATACTAAGTGATTTAATTGAATTAGCACACACTAAGCCACCACTTCATCTGCAGAGTGAGTGCACTGTGCGTTGAGGTTATGTGACCAATACATTTGAATCAAAGCAATTGTGGTCCAGAGTACTGCTGTCATTACGTTACTGCTCTTTTTTTTAAACATTGGATCCGTCCACTTCCATCCCATGCCTGCTCTATATCTTAATTTCTTCCTTTACCATGACAGCTTCTCTGAAAGACCTGACAATTTTAAGGTGGTGTAAATCTAGAATAAAACCAGAAAATGTTGGAAACACTCAGCAGATAGGCAGCATCTGTGGAAAGAGAAAGTGAAAGATCCATCCCCACCCCCCATTACTGGGAAAGAGAGAAAAACAAATTAGTTTTAAATTGTTGAGATGATGAGGAGGGATGGATAGAACAAAAGAAATCTCTCTAAGGTGAGGCCAGGATTGCTATGGGGTAAGTTGTACAGGCCATGGAACATGCCCAGCAGGTCAGACTGTGCTAATGAAGAGAGAAATCTTGAGTCAATTTCAGGTGGGTGACTTGTAGCAGAAATGGCTCCTTCCAATATCTTTTGGCCTTTGCTTCTAAGTGTTCCATTTTCTAATAATTATTCTTCTGCCTTCTCCTCCTTTATTCATTTAGAGGTGATGCCCCATATGGCTTTTGGTGTCATGCACATTAAAAGAACTTTGTATGACAATGCATTTCAGTTCCCATGATAACCCCTTCACTTCCCCATTAAATCCTTGGGATACTGTGCCAATGCAGCACTGATGATGTTCTTTTGTGTTTAAGTATTTGGTTCGGATATGAAGTTATGAAAGAAATCATTAAATGGCGTTCCATTTCTCGAATGGGCTCCAGTTTATTTTTTTAACAAGGGGTGCTTACCTGTATAATAAAAAAAAAATTGGCATGTAGTTTGCATCTTGATCAATAAATAGTCTTTTCAATTCTTTCAGTCAGGTTTGACCATTTTTTTTCTCCTCTCAAGGAGGGGAAATACTCCCATGTAATGTAAAAGATGTGTAGCGATGGTGCCTCTTGCATCTCCTATGTTTGATGTCTCTTGCACCCATCCATTCAGTGCCACATAACCAGTGTTTTCTTAGTGATGTAGACCATGTTTGAAAGTTGTCCATCCTGAACGTGCCTGCAACAAATCGTTGTTCTGTTGTTGGCCTTTCAGTGAATCATTCTCCCACAGAAATGTGGAAGCAGAGTTTTCTACCTTGAGGTAGAAAATGACCCTTTGATACTAAATGACCCT
>JARFYF010000051.1:36263679-36274828 GCA_030265395.1 Rhina ancylostomus | reverse complement strand
GTTTTATGATGAACTCTTATACATATGGTAAACTTTTGAAATTCTTACAGTAAAGGAAAAGATGTGCCTTTTCCCTTTCCTACTGTGTGATATCAAGATAGTGCTGAAAGGATTGTACACTTTCTTGCTGTATATCTAGTTACTCCAACCACCTTTCAATCCAACAGAAGTTAATTCCAGTAATAAATTTCCACATGAAGGAAATAATAGTGCACACTCAAAGCCACCCCTTGATTCCATGAATGTATTTACACCATCTCTACAAATAAGTTAAATATTCATAGAATGTTATAATTATATTACATCATATTTAGTCACTAGGAAATGTTTTCTGTAATCAATTCTTCAGAATGAAGATGTGATATTTGTCACCAAGTGCCCGATGCTTCAGCATCCATAAATTGAAAGACCTCCCAAGATTTGTCATCTGAACTGGTATTTCAGTGCAGGGGGCTGGAGCTTATAGTAACCACTTTCGACATTCACAGTACCAGTCAACAAAGCCAGACTATAATATTATGATTGATTTGGATGCTAATATTACTCATAATGGTTGTTTTGGGTGGGGATGGTAGTGGGATGTACAGGTTGCCCCATTCACTGAGGACCACTTGCGTGCTGCATTCTTTCACCATCCAATCATTTACCCCCCCCCATGTGAAATGGTGCACATTAATCATCCTATCCCCCATACAAAAAAAGAAAATATATGAAGTGAATTCCTTCACGAAAATGCAGCTGTTGCTATCCAGCTGAGAATCTTTTCTGTAATTGGTGAATTTCAAATTGGTGAAATGTGTGGATTGTTGAGAAAATGCAAGGTATTCCTGCTGTATAAATTGCTTGTTTTCTTAAAACCAAATATCTATTTGCCCCACAAGTTAGATCAGTTCAATTAGTTCTTAGAATAATTTCCACCTTTTCTGCATTTCTTTGCAACTCATGATTTTAGAATATTATTTTGTAGCTGTATTTATAATTTTGCCTTTAAGAATTGTATCCAATTTCAACCATATTTGAACCCTTGCCTCAAAGGTCAGTCAAACTGCAAGAATTGAGAAGCTTAGAACTAATTGGTGCTATCAATAGGGACTGAATATTGCAACTAATTAGCACATCACTCTTGCTTCTGGAATCAAAGTTTGAAACTAATCCAGACTGATAAGATAAAAATTTTGCTTCAGCTGACTGGAAACTGATGAAATATGACTGTCACCACAATATCATGCCTACAAGCCAAGAAAATAATCTTTTAGTTTAGCTCTTGTTAATACTAAACTGCCTATCTCGGAACATGGAATAAATGTGGGAAATAGAAAATACCCCACTTTAATTATCCAATAGATTAAGATAGAGGTAATTTGATGTGAATTGCTTTAAGCAAAAGTGTTCAGTTTTGTTTCTCTCACCCCTGTAAGCACCATTGCAGGGAAATACTAAAAGGTGATGATATGTTTCCAAGCTAGATAATCCAGGAGTGATGCATTAGCTCCTGAATTATTTGTGTTGTTTTCCAAACCTTAGCAGCTGTTGCACAATACATCAGCATCATTAAGTCTCCACGCATAGCTTAACTGCAAAGTATTTTTTTTATAATAGTAGCATTTATTGCATATGCTGCTGAGCAACCTAAATTCCAAGAATTGACTGAAACAAAAGCTAAATATTTAGTTTGTTGTTTGGATTTATATTGCAAAAGACAAAAAAGCAGACAAAGTTTTTCAGATTCTTGTGTATTGTCTCTATTTTAATATCCAATATCTCAAGCTCTGTATGTTTCTTCCTATTTTGACATTATACAGAGTTTCTAGAATATACTTGGCAAGGAGTTTTCCTCCTATAATTATGTATGTAAATATATTTAAAAATAAAATGGCATAAGTTGATCTCACAACCAGCATTTATCGGTAGAGGGGGGAAGAATTGTGCTCGGTTATGAATTACCTGGGCAGATGTCTCCAGTACAATCCTGGCTCTAATTATATTCAGTAGTCCCAGGTACCAATGGCAAAAGTTAGTGAGATAGTAATCAGTGGTACTTCTATCTGCCTGGTTTATCTCTGAATTAGACTGACTGCAAAAAAGAACACAGGTGATGCAGTGGGAATGAGACTAATGTGACAGTGTATACAGACTGATTTTAATAGGTGCTGTCCTATATTTGCAGCATTAATGATCCATTTTGCATCAAGTAGGAGCAGTCACAATGACTGCCAGTTTAATTTGTGAACACCATTAAAATGTCTCCAATGCAATAGTTTAATCTCAATTAGTAGCTTTCATTTTAATTCTGGCTAGATGTGGTGAAGTTTGCATTGTGGTTTTGCTGACCTCTAAATTTAGTTAGTTTTCATAATATTGACCTGAAAAGTGCGGTGACTGCAAATTAATGTGTTGAAATTACGTGCCACTAGTTCTGAATCTGAACTTGCAAGACTACATGTAAATGTCCTCTTAATTTCAAGCCATGGCACATCATACAGTGTCCAATTTGCCCCTTGATATTATTTAAGTTTAATTTTGATTGTATTTTATATGTTTGCTTACCTGCTCAGTGTTACTGTTGTTCCTGAGTGTAATTATGCTACAGTAGGACATCAGATAATGGTGCATTCTACTATTTAATACAGTAACACCAGCACAGAACATGATATTTCAGATAACTACTTTGTTTTGATTGATACTAATCAAGTGTAATTGACAATCAGTTCACTGTGCAATAAATATCATGAAATATTTAAGCTGTGAATTTATCATATAATAAAGTTTTCCCAATTTTGCTTATGATTTGGAGTATTTGGTTAACTTACTGTAGCTATTGCTCAATTAAGAATTCTGCTTTGGAGAGGAATGTTCACGCAAAATCTGGGCTTGCATTGCTAGTGCAATGGTTTTCAAGCCAGAGCATCATCTTTTGGCTGGGTTGTGGGATGTTTTCCAAACTGCATGGTTACCCCCTTACTTTACATAAATGCTGGTGTTGCAGGCCAGTGAACTTATTACTGGGGGCTGTGGATGAGAGTCATTTGGTTAAATTGGGTTGCCTGAGGGAAGGGAAAAAAATTGAAAGCCACAGTTCTCCTGCAGTAATGAGGAATGTGTCAGTTCCAGGTCCCATCTGCTCTTTCCAGATGAACATAAAAGATGGCTAGTTTGAGGGCAGCAGTGCTCTCCCCTATATCCTGGCCACAGAACATTTAAAGGATTTGATCTGGTTATCTCCTGAAAGACAGTCCCACAAATTGCCTGCAGTGTTTTGTGATGGTGCTTACACTTCAATAATACTCAATCAGCTACTAAATGCTGTAGGAGATCATGAAGTTGTGAAATGGGTAAATGAATGCAAGTCATTCTTTAAATGGTCAAAAATCTAAGTTAAATTGAACATTAATTATGTAACTCCTAATATAATTTTTCAGTAAGTAAAATGCTCAGAAGGTCCAAAATTCTTTAAGTTTTTTATTATGCTACATTGAAATGGCAGTCTGTGAATGTAATCAGAATTTTTGTTATGCCATGTTTCATATTTTGAACAGTAGCTGTGGCTAATTTGAAATAGTATCAAAAATTGAGGAGAACAATTTTTTTTGATTTTCTAGTTTACAGCTGTTTCCAACTTGAATAAACTATTGCTGAAAATGTCACTGAAAACCATGATACTTGGACAGGAATAATTAGCGTTCAAGAAGCTAATGGACTTTTAATTCATTAAACAGTTCTACATTACAATGGATAATGCAAAAGATGTATATCCATTACCAATTACAACATAATCAATAACTTACAAATGTTCTTTTGTGTAACCATTGGTACAGAGTCTAATAGAACAGATGAAATTACTTTAATGGATCGATAAGGAAAACTGCAGGTCCAAGTATTTAGAGGAGTGATTTTCTCCAGTTTTGGTTCTCTTCCCAGAAATGCTACTGTTTAACTTTTCTTTTTCTTATCTGTAATTTCAAAAGAGTTACATGTAACAAGAGATAATCCATAGACATCTGTGTTTAATCAAAATAGGTAAAAGTTGGGTTGCTAAGTCTAGTTGAATATATTTCTGGAGGCTTTAACAGATGATTGCTTGCCCTTGTGCTCCTGCTATTGATGGCCTGATACATTCATCACCATGGTGCCTCCTGCTCCACCATCCCAATTGGAAAATGAGTTATTTGATTGCATGCTTGGTCAAAAACTTTCTTGCTACTTTGAGATTTCTTTTTCCACCTGTCTTATTATACCATTTAGCATACAATCTTATTCTTTGCAACAAAATGCATCATCACACACTTCTGTGCACTGAATTTTATCCATTATGTCTGACCATTCTCTGATCTTGTGTCCTCTTGAAGTCACATTTATTGCTGGCTGCACAAGTTCAATAGTACTGTTAAGCCCAAATTACACAAGTACCTTGGAGAACTCGACTGTATACCTCACTCAAGTCTAATAAACAAATTTTCTAGAGCTCTGCTCTAGATACAATCAATTTTTGTATCCTTGCTACCAATTCCTATATTCCATGTTTTGCTAATAAGTCCAATATGTAGTCTTCATCATGAGCCTTTTGAACATTCATATACACAAGATTAACAGCATCATCCTCATACTAAATCATGATAAAGTTTAACTAAATTATTTAAAGACAATTAGCCTGTAAATCATTGGTAATTATTCTTAATCAGCCTATGGTTGTTAATTTTCTACCTATTTTATTTAAAGCTGTTTCCCTCCTATTAATTGGATTATAAATTGAGAATTTCATCCTACCTTTGTTTGAACAAGAGCTGATGCCTGGAATTTTTCAGCAACCTTGATACTAATAGCTTACCAAACAGCAGATTACAGAAAACTAGGTAATAACAAAGAATATTCATTTTCAAACATTCATATTGTGCTACTTGTCATTCCACCTGTAGAGTCAGAGAGATACAGCACGGAAAGAGACCCTTTGGCCTATTGAGACTATGCCAACCATCAACCACCCATTTACACTAATCCTACATCAGTCCCACTTTGTATTCTCTCCACATTCTCATCCCCGATGGCAGCACTGGAGATCAGGACTGAACCCAGTTCACTGGAGCTGTGAGGCAGCAGCTCTACTTGCTGTGCCACATTGTGTAGGCTCAAACTACTCAGACTTGGCAAAGGTCATCATAAACAAATTAAAATTTCAATGTCCCTTTAACACTTTTGGTTATCCAAAATATTTAAAGATAATCAGTTATTTTTGAAGAGCATTCATTATTTTTCAGCTAATGCAGCAACCAATTTATACTCACCAAAAGCTCACAAGACACTGCATCAGATTGGTGCTTGGTACGAGGAGAAGATGCCTGTTGTCCTAGATGGCAGAGTGACATAGCAATTTGCTACCTCACTGCTCCAGCCACCCAGTGTCAATCATGAATCTGAATGTGTGGAGATTACACGTTCTCCCTGTGGGTTTCCTCTGGGTGCTCCAGTTTCATCCCAACATCCCAAAGATGGGCTGGTAGATGAATTGGCTACTGTAAATTACCCTTAGTGCAGATTAGTGACAAGAAGTTTGAAGGGGGTAGGAGGGGGTAGTATTGATGAGCATGCAATGGAGAGAATAGGTTTCACTGGCAAGTAAAATAAGCAGAGGGGGAATGAGAACAATGGAACTACTCCCTGGGAGCTGACATAGATCCAATGGGCTGAATAGCCTCCTTTGTTTTATTATAAGCTAAATTGTGCCGTGAGATCTGTAGTTTTGACCCAGTTCCTTGTGTGGGAATCCACTGGTCAATGTGATGCCTTTAAGACCAAGACTTACAGAGTGGGAATTGTAGCATTGTTATAACATGAAGACACTTTGGCACATTCGACTACATCAGTTCCTAGTACAGCAATCCTATCAGTGTCAGACCACCACTTCTACAAAGGATGCAAATTATCCAAGTTCAAGCCTAATTCCTTCTTGGAAACATTGACTCCATTTCCACCAGCTGAATAGGCAGAGAGTTCCAGATTATAACTGCTCTGAGTAAAAATAAAAGTTCTCACATCTCTTGTATCTTTTTACAAAAATTTTAAATGCACATCCTGTGGTCCTTGAACTAACTGCTAATTTGAACTGCTTCCCTCTATCCACCCTGACTTAACCAGCCAGGAACTTGTACACTGCTGGAGTCAGAGTCATACAGCATGAAAACAGGCCCTTTAGCTCAACCCGTCTTACACTGACTGCTGTAGATAGCGAGCTAGTCCCATCTGCCCATATTTGACCCATAGCCCTCTAAGCCTCTCCTATCCATGTACCTATCTAGGTGGCTTTTAAATATTGCTCACGTGCCCACCTTAAACACCATTTCTGACAGCTCATTCCAAATAAGCTGTCCAGCACATCTCGTCAACTTTCTTTCCTGCAGGAAGATGCTAGGATTAATGCGTGCTTTAAGAATAACTATCAAGGGACTTTAACTACCAGTCTATCACTATCAAACTTGGGAAAAACTACCAGCAGATGTTTGCATGGCCATGTGTTTGGGCTTGATACCTGCTGGAAAGTATAATGTGGATGTGCAGCTGCATGTGTTGTTTATCAGATGTCAGAATTATGCTCTGCAGGGAAACCTGAATTGTTAATGACTCCAACAACATTCACCTTCTTGGTGTTCAGGCCTATCTTTTTATCTCAGGGTAGGGGAGGGTTAAGGGAGGTTTGCTGGCAGCTACAGAGCTATTTCTTGATACGAGGTAGTGTAGCTGTTTGCATATTACAACACCAGTGACCCAGGTTCAATTCTGGCTGCTGTCTGTAAGGAGTTTGTACTTTCCTCCTGTGACTGCATGGGTTTCCTCCGGGTGCTCTGGTTTCCTTCCACATTCCAAAGACATACGGGTTAGGAAGTTACGGGCATGCTATGCTGGTGCCGGAAGTGTGGCAACACTTGCGGGCTGCCCCCAGAGCACTCTATGAAAAAGATGCATTTCACTGTGTGTTTCGATGTACACGTGACTAAAGATGTGCGAGAAGCTGAGTGTATTGGAGAAATGGGTAATTTGTTTGCCTCCAACATGGTCTCCCACCTGAAGGTGCAGGATGGAGACAGAGTTGGCACCCCATAATGTCATTTTCCAACCCCTTGCTATAGCTCCCATTGTGGATGTGGGATCAATAAATTATCCTGATCTTAGTTGGCTCAGGCTTTGGTCTATGATGTATCTCCATTAGAAAGTAAATCACAATCTGACATATCCAAAATTCATTTAGCACCACAACACTGTTCTTCTAGTTTAGAATCTCTGATCCAAGCTTATCCCATTTTATTAATTGCTGTAAGAACCCGTTATTAAGTTCCATTTAAAAAGAAATCAGTGGTGATCTAGAAATACCTCAGCATGGTAAAGTTCTGATATTCTGGCACTTTTTGATGAAGCTGGACAAATAAATTTTCCAGATTATTGGATGTTGCTCCTATTAATGCCAAACATTTTAATGTAACACAGTAATATAATAAGTGTTCCTGTGAAATCAGAGTTTAAAGGGTTCAGGAAATATAAAAGCACTCTGGACCCAGGTTCCAGCCACAAACCTACCCATGTTTCTGGCTCCAGGAATTCTGTTCTAATGTTGTTGTAAAAATTGTGTATAATTTATGTTGATGTTTTTCTTGTGAATGCTGCTATCTGATGCTCTAAGTATGTTTTCTCACTGCACCTGTGCACACATGTACTCCTGCATATGACAATAAACTGGACTTTGAGGCATTCTGATCCCAACCCTGGTTCTGGCAGCACACCAGGTCCACGGTTCAGACCTCAGCCCCCGGCTGCACTCCAAGCCCCCGGGTCTAGTCACACAGTCCACTAGCACTGTGAACATCAGGTATTCTGGATCAACGAGTGGGCCAGATGCCTAACCATTATGATTTCCAAACAATCGGACACCGGATTATCGGAGTATCACGTTTGCTTCTCTCTTGCAGAATTTATAGCTCTTTGGATTTTTTTTGCGCCATAAAATACAAAATTCCCAGGAATGAAGATTACTGATGGTTGCAGAGTGTCGAACAACCTCGCAAAGTGTCGAACAGCCTAGCAAAGTGGTCTGCTGGTCTTTTCTCATCACCTTAATGTGTTTCAAGTTTACAGTCTCACCTATCTCCATGTGCAGCGAACTTGCAGAGCGCCTGCCAACATACTTGCCTTTTTCTGCCTGTCTTATTGTAGCCAGGAATAAGGCCTTTGCTTCCAATAGGGTTAGTGGTCTGGCGGTTTGGCTTCTCGTTTCTGACAGAAAAAGAAGAGCCGTTATTGAGTTTGCAAGGACGAACTCTTACTGCTAATCAATCAACACAAGAAAATAGGAGCAGGTGTAGGCCACTCGGCCCCTCAAACCTACCCCGCCGGTCAATATAATCATGTCTAATGCAATACCAAACTGTAAAGTACAGAGCATCATTGAGATACCGTGACCGCTCTCACCAAAGACTAGCCCGATTCTACTTTGCCTCTTACCGATATCTATGTTTTCAAAGAGCTCGCTGTCTTTTCCATCATCCGCTATGAACCGCCGTCCCTCTGTAAAGGTAATTTACGCACACATTTCAAACGAGGAACTATTTTGATATTTCCCTGCTTTTCACTACGAATTTAAGGTCCTACTGAGCGTGAACCCGGCTGTTTATCCGCTGGTCAAAGGCGGTGTGAAGTGATCTCTCCGCCGGGAATATTGGCGACCATTTCGCAAGAAATGATTACACTTAGCTCCGAATTATCTGCCGCCGTCGCCAGCTGTATTCGGTTCAGATGAGTTAATGCTCGGGGAGCGCAGATTGCCTCCGAATGGTCATTGGCGAGTTTAAAAATCACGTAATAACTTTCAACCCCTTAAGCCAAACGAAGGCACTTCACACCAACGAATTACTTTTTAAAATACACTTACTACTTTGTAGGTGATCGCGAGTACTAGTTGGTACACAGTAAATCTAACCTTGCGCTCCTCTCCTATAAATGAATTATTACGGGATCTACCGTGAATTAGTAGTCGGTATAGATGAAAGCTAATTATATAAATAACTTCAAACATGCATCTCAACTCAGCAGGTATTCCGCAAACAGTAGAAACCTCATCTCCAGCTCCCAACGCTGCATACATATCGAGAGGCAGTGATACCACTTCTGAGCCTCGTTTCTTTTTATCATTAGAGTTCCTAATGAAGGTGTAGGGTCCGAGTAATTCTCACCTACCAAGTTAATTCCATAAACGTTAGATTGGCTCTTTAATCTCTCCATATTGAAACAACGATTTAAATCCCCGTTGAACAAGTGCCAACTCGGAGAGCGAGTCATTACATTGCCCTCAGCTTTGACTTACGTGCGCCTTTTAGATACAACATTGCTTGAGGTGTCCAGTTCCGTCTCCGAAATTGATCCTGTCCAACAAGAAGTACAATTTCCTCAGCTTATAATTATAAATACGGAGCAGAAGCATAAAGCGCGAACTCGGAGCTGAACTGGTGTTAAATAACCGAGCGCTGAAAAGGGACAGTAAGTGGACCAATACCTGTGGAACGCTGCCGGACTGTACGAAGAACGAAGACGCCAGGAGCAAGAGAGCGAGCACCGTGACAGATCCCAGACCCTGCACAACAGAACGGAGTTCAGTAAATAATGTGTCACACTATTTCCTGCAAACTTACATCAACATTTTGTTTGGGAAGTGCGACCTTGTTTTGCAAATGTAGACCAACTGCGCAGTCCTTCCGTCCCTCCAGTGACCCTTCCATAATATAACTCCCAATTTCACATGCGGGTAGTGATATGAACAGACAGCTTCCTCTAAACCTGTCCGGCGGCGTGGCTCTGGACTCAGTAACCAGCAGGATAGACCAGGTTAAATCATCTGCAATGAACATTTGAGGGAGAGACGTAATCTTCCGGTCATCCACTACAGCTCACTCACCTTCATACTTCTCTAGATCCTTGTTGGAGGGTTGATAGCAGGTTCACTGGCGTTTATTCCTGTGCGCTGCATGCATTCTTTAAATGCTCGACCTTTTTTTTTGAAAAAAGGGGCCGGTTGTCAATCTTGGAGATGGAGGAGACCGAGCCACAAGGGAAGAGCCGAGCGGCGGGGCGTCGGCGAATGATGGACATCAGCGAGGAAGCAAAAGGTAACCCTTTTCACCCGGCAGCCTCCCCCGACATTTCAGACTTCTGCCTAACCCCCTCAGCGGACGTCAGAGCTCGTCTCCTGACTTGGAGAGAGGGGATTGGCAAGCGAAGAACCGTAGGCACCTTTAGGAGAGAGTCGAAGATTGCGCAGGATGTTCGCTTACCTGTTACAGCACAGCTGTGTAACACTTGAAGCAAAGTCTGATCTTCGCCTTTGTAAACTTGAACCAGAAAATGCTGGGGAGACAATCACCCCTTATCAACTTGTTCCTTGTTTGCTGTCCGACTAAGCTCAGCCTGGGCAACTGAACCAATAACTATAACTTTAAACCAGGTGTTAACCCGTGTCTTTTATCATCGTGGTGGTGCATTCAGGGGTCAGGGAGGGAACTCAAAATAACTGTAGATGCTGCAAATCTGAAATAAAAACAGATGCTGGAAGCGCTCAGCGGGCCAGGCAGCATCTGTGTAAATAGAGAGTTAATATGTTAGTGTATTGGAAGTGAAAGAAAGAAAACAAGTTAGTTTTCAGCAGCAGAAGAGGGAAGGGAAGTCCCATGGATTCACCGACTAATTCCCTCCCTTAATCTATTTGACCTGGTCTTGCCCTATCGCAGATATTCCCCCTATCCTGTCCAAACATCCCCAAACTATTCTGTAATTTAAAACAAGCTTTTGTCTTTTTCTCAGTTCTGATCATGGCTCTTCAACCTGAAGCATGAGCTCATTCCACAGATGCTGCCTGAACTGATGAGTGCTTCCAGCATTTTCCATTTCCAATGGACACTTGGCCCACCTTGGCATGCTGACCAGTGGGCACCCATTTGTATTAATCCTATATTCCAGCATTTGGCTCATAGCCTTCTACACCTAGGTGATCCTTGTGCTCACGTGGACACTTCTGAAATGCTGTCAGTGACCCTGTTCCACCTGTCACAACATTGAGCAAAGAGCAAGCTCACAGAGAACCCAAATGCAGCACACTGGTACAGGACTGGAGTCAGGA
>JARFYF010000051.1:36148217-36162099 GCA_030265395.1 Rhina ancylostomus | reverse complement strand
ATGCTAGATTAGCTCCACTTACTATGGACTGTATAGTTGCCGGAATATGGAGCAACATGCAATCTGCCCCAGCAGATTGTTAATTGCAGCCGTTGTATCAGCTGGCAAATAAAGTTGCAGCAATCTTAATTTACACCAGAGTGTGGCAGTCCAGTAGTGCTGCAATTTCAAATTCCCTGGCTGTGCTTAAAATCACACGGGGCCACTGTGGTTGTAGGACGTTAGGTCTCGCCCATCTCCGGCTGCAGCTCCCGTGTCAGCGCCCCAGAAAACACAGACAGCTTAGCCGGCATGGAAGCAGCTAAAATAACAATTTATTTTGCGGTCCAACAGTGTGAGCTTAATAACGTTCACAATGAAACAAAAACTGCAGATTTGAAGATAAAATCAGAAAACGCTGGAAACACTCAGCAGGTCAGACAGCTGCTGTGGAAAAAGAAATTGAGTTATTGTTTCACGTCTGATACCCTTCGCCAGAACTTAAAATGCAATTGGATAGAAAAAAAAAGTCCGTAGTTAAAGAGTAGGTGGATAGCTACTTTAAAGCCACAGGCATCCTGGTGGGCTCCTCCCATGCTGAATGTATGATAAGTGTGCAATAGACTTGATGTATCTAGAGACAGCTGATGCACCATTCACTGCTGCCATCTACTGCTACCTTGTGGATAAACACTTGAAATGCCATTAATCAGATATTTTATTCTAAATTTTCAGAATATCTAGTTAACCTACAACACTGTAGTAAATGGGCATCTTACGTGAATGATTTAAATAACATCCTGAATTTCTCCTTCGACTCCTCTCACTTCCTCAAATTAAAAGTGTCAGTCTGTGACCCTCGTGATCCCTGGCTTCTCGTGGAATATGAACGAGATTCTTTGTTCCAGTCCCATTCACACCCCGTACACAATCCCGTACACAATGGCAGTATTATCACATTACCTACTTCACTCTAAACCAGAAAATGTCATCAACCTTGCCTGAGATTTCTATCCCTCCATTAACTCCAAGGCTAAATGTTCCCTTCCTTGATTTGTCTCCATTTTTTGAGATAGACCATCACTCAATATCCATGATAAACCCACAGACACCTTGATTACACCCTGCTTCCCTTAAGGATGTCCTTCCATTCTCCTAGCCTCACAGCCTCTGTCACAATGGCACCTCTGTCACAACAATGGCACCACCCACATCAACATTCCCCCTCCGCCCTGGCTGACAATCATACACGTTAATGTATATATGGCAGAGGAGCTGAGGAAAACATACACTCCCAGTAAGATAGCTATGGCTGAAGCATGACTCACTGGGCATGGGAGTAACATTCCTTTGTCAATTTGGAAAAAAAGATGTTTTCTTTTGGATGGAGTTGTCATAATTTTGGTTAAGGAAACAATTACACTAGTGATTAAAGGATTAAAAAGGAAGAAATGGGTTGAGGAGTGGAATAAAACTCCAGATTTGCCCTACAGGTATTTGCTGTAAATCAAGAAAAAATAAAAGCAAGTCTGTAGGTTAATTACTGAGATGCAAAAAGTAATATAACCATAATATTAGGTTTCAATTTAGAGTCACAGCCAGAGGAAACCCAGTCAGAGAGAAAGTGAAAATTCCACACAGACACCATCCGGCAGTTTACTGATGGGAGATTTATTGGAAAAATTCTGAGGTACAATATTAATAAGCATTCAGCTAGGCACAGATTAATCAGGAATAGTGGCATTAAGGTAGATCATGCCTGACTAACTTGACTGAATTTTTTGGGAAGCTAACAAGGAGGGCCAATGAGGGCAACATAGTTGATGTACTCCACATGGATTACTAGCATGGCTTTTGACATGATCCCTTCATAGGCCAATGAAAAAAGTAAAAACAAATGGGACTTGAGGACAAGTGGCAAGTTGGGTCTAAAAGTAGATCAATGGCAGGAAACATTGGGTAATGGGGTGTTTTGTTGGCCGGAAGCTATTTTCAGTGGGGTTCCACAGGGCCTAATGCTAGATCACTTGTTTCATAGCATGTCACTAAAACTTAAATGTAACAGCCAACATTAGAAAGTTCATAGATTATCATATCCATGAACAATTTTGGGTTAGTGCGGGAGAAAACTGAAGACAGTTTATGTCTACAGCTGCTGTCAAGTGGAGGAAAAGTTGAAAACAGAATAAATTTGGAAGAAATGTGAGGTATTTGGGAAGGGTCGGATAGGATAGGATATTGTAAGACATAGAGGAATGGGGACCCTGGAGTGTAGTGCATATCTATTACTGCCCAAAGTAGCAGGATGTAGCTGAGGTTTTAATGGAGGAAAACAGGAAATTTTCCAATATTATCCAAGATAAAAAAGGAAGGAGGTTGAGTTAAAACTGTATAGAGTATTAGTGAATGCATAGCTACTCACAGTTCTGGTTGCCACATCACTGGATGAATCATGTAGCACTCGAGAGGGTACGAAGCAGATTTAGGAGGAAGTTGACATGGTTGGAGAATTTTAGTTATGAGGAAAAACTGGCCAGGCTGGAGATACTTTCTTTGATCTCTTCTGCTCCAAAGAAAGATTAACTGATGGTGCAGCTGTGAACCCTCCTACATATGGATAGGAAAGATTCTTTTCCCTTAGCAGTTCATTAATCCTGGAACATGGATTTAAAATACTGGTATCAGTGTGTTGAATGAAGGTAGAGACAAAGAGTCTCAGTGCATTTAAAACATAATGTGCTGTAATTTACAAGGCTGCAGGGTAAGTGATGGGAAGGGGGATTAGACTGAATGTTTCCACCTTGGCCAACATGAGCACAATGCATTGTATGGCTTCCTTCTGTGCAAAAAAACCTAATCAAATTCAGAAAAATACACAATTAAAAAGATAATTCCTGGTCAGTAATCCTGGTGGTTCACTCACTTCCAGAATTCAAATCTTAAAGTCACAAATCCAACATTGCTAAAAATAGACAAGATCCTCTGACACGAGATATTGGGGTTGCAGGCTTTAGCTGACAAGGGAAAGTCCTTACATTGATGGATGATGAGCAAATGTATGTGACGGGGATGCAGTAATGACAGAGTTTTAGTCTGAACTCTGTTAGTTTGTTGAGAGGGAGCTTGGGATGTGCCTTATGGCTCACACTGTTTCCCAGCTCAGCAGGCGAATGGCTACAGTGACCGACCCATTGTTTTTCATATGGATTCCTTTGATATACAAACTAAAATTCACAGCATACTCAGGGGCTGTGATTTATAAAAATGATAACATGATGGGTTTAAACTCTCCTTAATTATACTAAAATGCCAGAACAGATTTAAGAGAGAGAGAGAGAGAGAGAGAGAGAGAGACAGACTGTAGATGGTGGAATCTGGAACAACACACAAAGCACTGTCAGAACTGAGCAGGTTAGCCAGCATCTATTGAGGGAAATGGACAGCTAATGTTTCAGGACAGCTATCTTCTCTCTTTCTTTCCAGTCCAGATGAAGGGTCTTGACCCAAAACATTGACTGTTCATTTCCCTCCATAGATGCTGCCTGAGTCACTGAGCTCCTCCAGCGCTCTGTGTGTTGCTTTAGAACAGATTTAAGTGTAGATCTATAGAATTGTTATGGCACGGGACAGTGAAATCTGCTGGTGCAGTTGATCAATCCCACTCTTCATGGCCTGGCAAATTATTTTCCCTTAAGTGCCATCCAATTCCCTGATTGAGTTTCTACTATCCTTACAGACTGAGAGTACCAGATCATTTACCTACTGCATAAAACTTTTCATTCTCATCTGCTTCATAGCTTGTATTTGAAATTTTAAATCTGTTCACCAACTTTTAGAAGCATTCTTTATAAGGAAAAGTTGCCTTTTATTGAATCTCATGGTCACGAGATAAATGCCAGGTTAGAAAAATTAACTCCATAGCTTTGCAGGAAGAACAGAAGAAATTTTGGTTATACTCTCTTATGTCTAGATATCACTAGATTTTAATAAACCCCCTCTGAAGCTGGTGTGATGTTCCAAACAAAAGGCTAGATGTCCAGCAAAATGTTATCTCACTGAAAGAATAGCTCTGAGGATGAGTTAATACCAATAAAACACTAAACATAATTCCCAACATTTACTTCTAGAAAAGATGATTTATTTGAAAAGGCAAAGGAGAGGAAAAAGTCATTAATTTGTTGAATGTTAGAAAATGCAAGGTAATGTACTGATCACCATTCAAAAATACCCTGCACCTTCCACATGCCAAGAGATGTCCCTGTGAGTAAATTAAATTCTTTTTTGCTGCAGTCAGTTTATGATATAAACAAACAGAAAACAATATGCACACAGCAACATAATTGCAGCAGTGTCAGTTGAGGAATCAGGACATGAAGAACTCCTTGAATACCTTCAAGTAACTCCATGCTACCTGAGAAGGCAGACACAATGTCATCAAAGTCTGTTGTTGGGCCAAATTCCAGGGCCTACCTAATAAAAGACAAATTATCTAACACATCTTAGTCAAAATAATCTTCAATGTCAATGTGGGGGTCAAGTAAGTCCTCTCCATATGCAGAAAGATCCATTTGATTTAAAATGAGGTTTTCAAAGGTCTCTTCGAGGTCAGTTTCGCCAATGAGTACAGCTCCCTTCATCCTTCCATTCTGCATCACAATCTTGACATATTCCTGGCCTCTGGTACATCGCAGTAGGAGCTCATGATTTGTCCCCAGACCCTGGGCATTGTACTTTCCTAGCAACACTACCTGCAAGGTAAGTAAAGAATCCATGCAGAAACAGTTAATGAACGAGTTATTACAGCCTGGCGAGTCATTTAATTTCAAATGCCAGCAGGCCATTTCATCCTTACATTCATTGTGTGTAAACAACAGTAACTTTGGAAGTAGCACCAGGGGAATTTTCTACCATAGTTTGTACAGCAGCTCAGAGTTTGGGTAAAAACAAAACACTGGGTTCAAATTGCTTTGAAATTCTATCCATTTTGTAATAATTCCTTTCAAACTTACCTTATAATTGAAGAATTTGGTGACGTGAGCAAATGATTCAAAGCAGAAGTCTAATTCAATTGATTCCCCCAATACTTCTGCTGCTATACACTTTGCTGCATAATATCCCATCTGTCTAGCTTGGGTCCACAGTCGCATCTGTTAGGTTGTGCAAATGAAAAATAAAATGCAATCACTGGACAAATTGCATTTTCTAAAGTTAATAAAAAACACATTGTGACAGATGGCACCTCCAGTACCTGATGCCAAAGAGCTCGAGGCTCCCAAGATACAGTGCAGACGTCACCAGCAGCAAAAACATCCAGGACTGAGGTATGCATCTGCTCATCTACTTTAAGGCCTCCATCTTCTGCCACATCAAACTAATTATATAAAAAGATAAATGTTATATCAATTAAAATAGTACTGCAATGTAAAAATGCTTCCATCTGAATAGTTCAATCTTGCCTTTTCCCTTCATTTCGAACGCCATTTCTTTAGAACCATAGATGTTTATAGACCTGAAGAGCATTTGTTGGCTTCTTACTTATTTCACATCCCTGTTCCTATGTTTAGTCTACAAGGATCTAATATTTATTATTTTTCCCTTGTAAGATCTTTACCTTCTCTGCAGCCTGAAAGAAGTGGGTATAAATTTACCCAGATTTTTAAAACACCTTCAAGAGAGTATCCCATAATAGTGTAATCCAGGGAATGAGCATTCAGAGGGCAAGGAACAGAATGGATGGCTGACTGACTTCAGGACAGAAAGCATAGAGTGGGAGTAAAGAGAATCCATTCACAGTGGAAGGAAGTGGACAATGGTACTTCACAAGGATCAGAGCTGGGACTACTGCTGTTCACAATTTATATTCATGATTTAGATCCTGGAATCAAAAACACAATTTCTAACTTTGATGATCCACTCCAAATTGGATTCATCTACAATACCAAGATCCATAATAGATTACTGGAGGGTACTGATAAACTTGTAGAATGGTAAAATAAATTGCATCACAGACAACGTGATGTAGAATATTTTGATTGAAAGAGGAGGATCACAGTACTTGGAAGGGGCAGAGAAACAAATGGATCCTACAGTACTAATAAAGTAGTGAGAAGTACTAATTACCAAAATGGCTGTGCCACAGGTTAGAAAACTATAAAAAATAAGCACTAGGATTTATTTCTAGATAGACAGAATTGAAATGGAGATATGCTGTGGTGAACATGTGTCAAATCTTGGTTAGACCACATTTAGGGTACGGCACAGTTCTATATTATTAAAAGGACAAAGGCTATGGAGAGGGTGAAGAGAAAATTTACAAGGATGATATGAGGGCATGCACATCAGGAAAGGATGGAGAGACTGGATCTCTTTCCTCACCTGAAAAGCCCGTGGAGTTGCCAAAGTCTTTAAAAATTATGAAGGATTTTTGTTGCATGGATACAGAGAAAATGTTTCCAATGTAGTGATGAGGAAAGCTGGAGGCCATTACTATAAAACAGTTACCAAGAAATCTAATAAGGAATTCAGAAAAAAAAACTTTCATCCTGTGATGCTGCTGCAAGTAAGTTTTTCAATGCACACTTGCATACATGTACTTGTGCATGTGACAATAAACTCGACTTTGAGAACAGTGATAATGTGGAATTTGCTACAACAGGGAAGCAATTGAACAAAACAGACAAGTGGAAACTTGACAAGCACATGTGGGAGAAGGGGATAGAGGGGTACAATGCTAGAAATAGATAAAAGACAGAAGAAGCCTGGAGTTGAGCATAAGGCATGGACAGGTTGGGCTGAATAGCTAATTTTTCTTCAAACTTTTGGTCATGTCATTTTTCCCAGGTAACCCTATGCAAAGAACTGTATTTATATAGCACCATTCAAAAGCTCATGCTATTACAAAGTATTCTACAGCCAATAAACCAGCATTATAATGGAGGTAAATATTACTGCTAATTTATCAAGAGTTACCGTTTCAGGTTTTTGACCTTTTGACTGAACTAGAAAACAGGCATGCTTTATGTTGTAAGGAGAAGGAAAGGAATCTCTGTGATGGGGTGGAGACCAAGGGAAAATGGATCAGACAGATTAGTCTAACACTGGGTGGTGAAGTTTTGTTAATGGGAGGTAATCTGGAGGAGGTGTACACAAAGAACAAAAAGAGAGTGAAGCAAAAAAAAGTTGAATGTGTGAGATACAGAATGCAGCTGCTGCTGAAAAACTTAAATCAAGGAGAACACTAGAAAAGTCAAGAGGACCAGGCAGCATGCAGTAAACAGTGTTACATCTTGAAAGCTGAAACTAAAACAGAGAGTAGCGAAAACTGTATTTTGCCTCTTATACTGTTCCAAGGAAGCCCAAGGAGTAATCTTTCATATAGACATGCTGCAATCTTTGGGGCTCAACACTGAATTCAACATCTTCAGATAACTAGCCTTTCCTGTCTGTGTCAGAACTGGTGAAACAGCAAGGAATACTGCAGACACACGGCGATTTAGGCGATGTCCGTGGCGAGCACAGTTGGTGTTTTGGATCGCTAACATTTCATGGCGGGGAGTTGTCGACCTGGGGAATTGGTTCTACAGATGCTGCCTCTGTAGAACCAATATCCCAGGTGTCTAACACCTGCTGAGTGTATCTAACATTTTCAGTTTTGGTTTCAGATTTGCAGCATATTGACTCTCTCCCGCCATCTCCAACACCCCCCCCCCACCCACCCCCCGAGACAATTCTGACGCAAATGAGTTTTCCTCTCAGCACAGATTCTGCCCAACCTACTGGTTCTTTTCACGATTCTCCTTCACTCCATATTTCCGATGACTGCCGTGTTCTGTATCTCACAGTTCCAGTTTTAGTTTCTGTTTCTCTTTCCTCTGTTCATACTTGCTCTAGACAGATTAGCTTCAGTTAACAAACCCTCACAATCCATTATGTCATCATTAATTTCTGCCACCCTGAAAATAGCCATTTCCTTTGTTCTCCCCTCGCTCCCAATGCCTTCCCTGAAACTTCTGAATTCTTCTTTTATTGAAAGGTCAACAACCCAAATTCATTAAGACTGTTTCTCTCTCCAGAGATGCTGCCTGACTCACTGAGTATTTCAACATTTTGTGTTTAGATGCAATTATGAATGCTGTGCTTTAATGATGTTGATTGAGAAGTAAATATTAGCAAGTACTTATTAAGTAATTCACAACTGTGAATTATCAAATAGTTTAATTTAGAATGATAATTCAAAAAAAAAATTTCAAATGATCAGAAACAGACCATGACAAAGCATTCCATGCTTCAATGCCAAAGAAATTTCTTCTAATATCTCTATTTATTCAGTGATCATTTTAAACTGATGACTCTTGGCCATTGAGTATTCAATTAGAAGAGAAAGTCTTTTCTTTTAAGTACCCTTCATAATTTTGGAAATGCACAGGGTTTGGCTGTGCTGCTCCAAATAGCCACAAGGTGGTGTGTGTTGTCATCTTCTCCTCTTGCAATTGCCTGAATGGCAAAACTGCTGCCACAAACCACTGAATTTCTACACACAACTCTAATAGATCAATGTACTGCATGGATCATTTTGTCTGGAAATTCCATTTTGATTCAGTGTTTTATTGTACATTTTTTCCCCTGGCCCAATTCTTTCAACAAACTAGGAATATTACAAGACGCTAATTGTCTTACTTATTTACAATAATGTTGTAATTTAATTAGTAGCATTTTAAAGAAGCCTATGGAAATCCAAGCAGAACTTAATTCTCTTTCTCGACTAAAAAGTACCCCACCTGATTCTGCGCAAGAGTACACACAACAAATTTACAAGCACATCCATTTAGCCAAACTCTCTAATTTTCCTTCAGCAATTCCAGATAATGATTCCGTTTCTCCCATTCATGCTTCCTCCAAACTGACCTGTTGGTTTTCTAACTTGCCCTCTACCACTCTTTCACCTTGCATCACTTTCAGTTATCTTATCACCTCGGTCCTTCATCTTATCACAGTCCTTCCCTATTTACTAATCACCCTCTCCTTCCTTTTCCCAGATCTAAGAACCTGTTGATCTCTAGCATTTCACAGCTCTCGTGAAAGATCTTTGATTTGAAATGTTAATGATTTCTCTCTCCATAGAAGTTGCCTGACTTGTTGAATATTCCCCCACTATCTTATTCCTCATTTATACATCAAGATTCTGACTCATTTCTTTTGAAATGAATCTTCAAAACTGAGCCTAGGTGTGTTTCTGGGTTATAGTTCTCAAGGGCATGCATGAACTTCTGTACAGTACTTACAGGATTATCTGTGACAAATGGTTCAATGTTTGGTATTACTCCAGTTGCACTCACTATAAAATCAGAGCCATAGATCTTCCCATTTGTCAATTGTACATACACAGGCCAAGATTCTAAAAGGAATGGAAAAGTAAAATCAACTCTTATTGTTTGCACACTTAGACAAATAGTGAAACCTTCTCCACACAGTTTTACACAAGATCATAGATACATCTACTGTTCCTATACAAAGAACAAATGTTGTTTGTAACTAAGCAACATTTTTGGAGTGTTTTCTCCTATTGTCCTATTCATGGTATATGTTGGATTGATTATATTTAGCATCATACTCTTACAGTTGGCAAAGGGAATTAACTTTGGTAACTGTCCTGAACTTGAATGCAAGTTCCACTAGGGAAAGCATAATGTTTTACTACCCATATTATCCATAAATAATATACTTCAAACTTCCAATATCTATTATTGCTGTGCAGGTCAATAAAAAGTGAATCTACTTACATCCAGTTAAAAGTGTTTCATACACTTTGAATAGTATAGGATGACCTTCAGCAGACGGTTCAACTAAGACTTAGTTACAGATGGGTTTTCTATTTTTACCCTCTTCAATTACAATATTTTTTTAATATTAGCTGGATTTTAAGCATGGCTAAGTGGATAAACCAGCTTGACAAAATACTGTATCCGCAACCCTGCCTGTACCACCATCCAATCAGCTGGGGATGCATTAGCACTTGCATCTGAGATTATGAATTGGAAGCTCATCAGCATTTTAAACAGTGGTGCCACCTACAAGACAGTATCATTAACAATCTAAACGACAGTCAGGTGAAGTATTTCCATAAATTACAGCTGCTGTCTAATACAAGGATATCAGTTTTACTGTCATAATGAGAAACAATGACAGCTACAAAATAGTTGTATGTACCAGAAACCTATTGTAGTTTCTTCTTTTTATTTCCTGAAAAATTAGAACAATGAATTCTGTATAGAATCTACTACACAATGTTTTTTTTTATAATTGGGCAGTTTTCTAATTCCTAATTATATTGCTTCAAGGATAGGTGTTTCAAGAAAACTTGTATAAGGTCAAAAATCACTAAGAGCCACTTCATTACATACCTTCATCTTTTTGAGCTTTTCTTTCTACTGATACATTTTCAGGGAATGCCAATGCTGTTTCTTGCAATGACGCAAACTCTTCCAGCAGGCAAATTTTAGCAATTTCACACTCATATTCAACGTGAACTCTGTGGGAAATCTGAAAGAAAGGACTTGCATTTATTTATATGATGCCTTTCACCTTTTGTACTATCTCAATGTACTTAAGTATGGAATTATCCATCTGGATGGGATGCAAACAAAAACTTTTCAATGTTTCCCAGAACATGCGACAATAATAAACAGTTTACCAATTACTAAGTTGGCAGATTTCAAAGCATTTTCCAGACAAGTAAGTACTTTTTCTTTCAAGTGCAGTCACTACTGTAATGAATTTGCACACGACAAAAGCTTCACAAACTGCAATGTCATAACAATCAAATAATCTGATTCTGTGTTGCCTGTTGAGAGATAAATATTGGCCAGGATAATGAGAAAAACAATCCATTGTTGTTCTTCAGAATAACAGCTTGGGATCTTTTACATCCACCCAGTGGCAGACAGGCTCTTGATTTAACATCATCTACACATCATCTTGTTTTATCTGCTCACATTTTGCTGTCCGAGTACAATAGAGTAGATAGTGCATAGTTTCTGGGGAAAAAAGTTAAAATGCACTAGAATTAGCACTGAAACAACTTTACTTGTTTTGTCCCTTTCAGCTTCATGCCCTCATGCCAGTCTGGTCCCAATGCACTACCATGTGCTTCACTTTCAGCGACATTTTCCTTTTCCCGTTCAAAACCTGCATTTAAGACAATGAACAGCTAAGCACTTGTCACATAAGCAGCAGATTTCATTTTGATTCAAAACCTATCCTTTTGATATTCCCAGTTTTAAGCAGCTTGTCAATTGGTGTTTAATTGAGTTTATACAGTTGCCATAGATCTTTTTTATTTTTAAAATCTGTACTTGTAAAATTATTTCTAAAATGATGTACAGAAATAAAACATGGCGGAGGAATGAAACACTTTAACTTGACATTTTGCTTATTCCCTAATGCAAAGAAGTGCTGGAATTAATTAAAAAGCACTAATCTTTGAAAGCAATCCTTGTAAGATGAAAGGTGACTGCAAGTATGAAAGGAATTTATGTCTAGTTCAGGTCAACTTTATTCCATTAGAGGTTGGAAGCAAATATTCTAAAATTAGAAATAAAATATGAGATAATGCAGCTTTAACAATGGCTTATTTGCTCAAGTTATCGAAACATCATTCACTTTAAAGTGGATCATAGAAGCTGCATCATTCTAATTACCTTCCGTTGTGTACTTCGTCCTTTTACAAGGGAGAGTAGCCTCAGGCTTATCAGCGTGGAGTTGAGGAATCAAAAATTCAGATGCTCCAGCATCAAAGAAAGTATTTCCAATTGCTTTATCTTTTATTGCCCAGATGACTTCACATCCTTCAATTTCATAGCTACGAATACAAATGAATAACAATTTTAGAACATGTGATAGTCATTAGGCACTTGAAATAAAAATCTCTTTGAGGAATGACCGATATCATAAGCCTTGCCTGTACCAGGGCTGGCACAAAGCACAATAGACCTTTCAATACACTGCAAAGGATACTTAAATTCTTCTTTCATTGGTTTCTCAACTAAGGGTGACCATAAGACAAGTGATTTGCAACATGTTTATATACTAAATTAGATCCTTTCCCATAAATAATTTTGTCAGTAATTTTAGGGCCTTGACCTCATCTGTCTTCCCCACTGCACTGACCACATATGCCTGTGTAAGAATGCCTTTGAGATCAACCTGTCCTTTTAATGAATCCAATTCAATTTCTGGACTCTTGGCCTCTTCAGATTCCACATCCCTTGGACCACTTCTGAAAAAGCAGGGAATCCTGTGAATTTGACCAGCTGGCAATGAAATTCTTATTCTACAATATAGCTTGCAAATTAGAAACAGAAGATGCTATAACAATTCCTGTGGAACATCACAAGAGCACCTTCTTCCCCCTGCTTCAATAGCACTGTCCAATATCTGCTGCTTCCTACCTAGAGCCTCATTTTAAATGAAAACAAGCAACAATGCAGAGCTAGCTTCTTGAGGACAGACTCAGATGGCCTTGGGATGATGTCTTTTGCTGACCGCTTAAAGGGCATACTGCATGCCGATTGATCAAATAGTCAGTGCTTATGCTGGATTCCATTCTTCAGTCAGGTTTAAAAATAAAGTACAAATATATCCACTGGGACAATTTTGGGAATTGTCATGGCATGGGAATCAAAATTATCAAAAGAATTAGTGAATTCTGGCAACAGATGCCAATGCAGTGAAATGCAAGTCTTTCTAGTCAGGCTCCTTAAGTTCAACGTCAAAGACTCCCCGATCAGATGCAACATGGATCCCCACAGTCTATTCCAACACTGAGCCTCAAACAGAGGCTCGCAAACACATACCTACTTAATGTGATGCATCTCCATTTCCTAAACCACAAATCCAACCTAAATGAGATTGATAATTGTGGTAGTGTGACCCAAACCCCACTAAAAACTGCCCACATGATTTCCCTTTATTTATAGTGAGACCCAGGAATGAAAATGACTTGTGTCAAACCACTCTGAACTCAAGTTCCCATCTCCCAAAAGCTCAATTATATAAAATTGACTAATAAAATTGAAGTATCTTTGTTCACCACTTAGACTTTACAGTAATAAAATATACTTACACTAGTTCCAGTGCTATACCTCCATTCCCTACAATGATAACCCTTTTGGCTCTAGCTAAACAACCTTGAAATTTCTGCAAAGAAAAAAAGAGAATTCAATATATGCAAATTTCAGCAGGTTTTCTCATTGTCATCTTCTGTTCTGCAACATTGTTCAAGCAAATATTTTAGGTTTTCCAGACTAAAGCCTGTTTAATATTCTGGACAACAGCAATTCATTATTTGACAAGGTAGTAGTAGTTTTCAGGCATTGGAACCGTTCACTCTCGCACCATGCGCAAACTTTGCATCACTGCCTCAGTTAGGTGTCGTCAACTATCCTTTAAAAATCAAACCCACTTCAACACCCACAACTTTGTTCTTGTATGCTATTGTCTTATTTTTAAAATTCTTAGATTTGCTGTAATTTCCCAAATCAGAGCCCATCCTTCCCATGTTTGAGTCTCTCCGATTAGATTCCAATTCTTGTCATACTAATGAAAGAGCTCTTATCAAAATCACTAATGACATTCCCTAGTGATGACAGCTGTACAGTCTTTCTCCTCAACCTCTCTTTGGTTAGCCATAGAGAGCACTTTAAATGCCTCCTTCTCTCCCTCATCCTCAGAGATTGTCCTCTTTGGTTTCAATTGAATAGTTTAGAGTGAAGCACAGTGAATGTCCAGTAATAAGCTCTTTCCCCATTATCTCCAAGGATCCTAATATTCCACTTTCTGGAATTGCACTGCAACATAAAAACTACAACATACTTCTATGGTCAACATATTGGTTATCCCTCCCGAT
>JARFYF010000051.1:36011886-36024182 GCA_030265395.1 Rhina ancylostomus | reverse complement strand
TGGGGTCTCCTCCATCAATAGTTCTTGTTGTGGGATCTCCTTCGGCACTGCCAGTTCTGGATGGTGTGGAGTCTCCTCCATCACTGCCCATTCTGGATAGTTTGGGGTCTCCTCCATCAGTGGTTCTGGACAGCGTGGAATCTTCTCCATCACTATCAGTTCTGGATGATGTGGGGTCTCCTCCATCACTGCCAGTTCTGGATGGTGTGGGGTCTCCTCCATGAGTGGTTCTGGATGGTGTCGGATCTCCTTTGTCATTGCCAGTTTTGGATGGTGTGGGGTCTCCTCCATCAGTGGTTCTGGACAGTGTGGAGTCTTCTCCATCAGTGGTTCTGGGCGGGGTGGGGTCTCTTCCGTCAGTGATGGTTCTGGATAGAGTGGAGTCTCCTCCATCACTGATGGTTCTGGATGACGTGGGGTCTTCTCCATCAGTGACGGTTCTGAATAGTGTGGAGTTTCCTCCGTCAGTGGTTCTGGACAGTGTGCAGTCTCCTCCATCAGTGTTCTGGATAGTGTGGAGCCTCCTTCATCACTGACGATCTAATGTGTTGTAACCAATTATTCACATGGACCCACTTCCATCCCTGCCTTGGTGATATCTGCCAAATACCTCAATATCATATCAAAATAACAGGAAACGTGTGCAGCGAGGAAACTTTGTTACATAAGTAACTAGAGATAACGGATCCTCCTACCTCAGCACTGTGTACATAACCCTGAGATTGTCGATGTTTCACAATAAGGCAGAAAACTGAATGTGCCTTACTGTGGGGATTTGTAATCCTTCTATTGCTGATTAACAAACAACACACAATGAGTGTATTATTTGCCTTCTCTGGACACCATGTGCATTTGGCTGCATCCTGAATATACAACATCAACAGAATTAAGTGGAAAGGGGGAAAATAAAGCTTCAAAATGCTGGAAGCTATAAACATGAAAGGTAAATGGCTGAAATGTGTAGAGGTGTAACTGAAGGAAATTGTTTCATCCTGAGAAGGGAGGAGATCCAGAGAAATCTGAGACCTTGTCTTAAGGCTCACTTCTATTTCTCACATCATTATTAGGAGACGCCTTCTTAATTCGCAATGGTGCATATCGTACTTGGTACACTCTGTGTCTGTTGGTGAAGGGGATGGATAGTTAATATTGTAGAGGTGGTACAGTTCATGTGGACCACTTTATCATGGCTTCTGTAAAACTTCTTGAATTTACTGCAGCTAAACCCATCCTGGTAAGTGTTTCATTTGTACCTTATAAATGTTGAAGCATCTTTGGGGTCTCCAGAGGCAAGATCATTCCCCGATCATTGACCTGTTCTGTTGGCCACCACAGTGGAGTTCTCCAAAAAGGGTCCCCGATATATTTGACAAAAATACAAACAGAAAAGATGAGAGCTGGTATCTTGATCACTGCACGAATTTGAAGTAGTTGCTAACTTTATTAACCTCAGCAAAATATCAATAAAAGCCCCAACAGAGATGTTTCTTCTTAAGAACATGCAAACAGTACTGACCCTGAAAAATGGGCCAATCCAACTGTCATCTTTCCTGAAGTGACTAATGCTGTCGCCATGTAATGTTGACCAGCCTTGTGGATCTGTTACTGGACTAACAACCCTACTTGGATTCCGCCACGGCAACTTAACAAGGCAGCTCAGTTGTGGGCTGACACCAGGAAATGTGCTCGAAAGGTGGTGTATTAATGCAAAGTGCATCTGGCTTACTAATGGCAGGGTAATTGGTTTATTACTGACAATATGTACCAAGACACAGTGAAAAACTTTGTTTTGCATGCCATCCATACAGATCATCTCGAAATGTAGGTACATTGAGGTAGTACAACAAGATGTAGAATATAGTGTTACAGTGACAGAGGAAGTGCAGTGCAGGCAGAAAATAAGGTACAAGGGCTATGATGAGGTAGATTGTGAGGTCAAGAGTTCATCTTTATTGTACAAGTAGGCCATTCAAGAGTCTTGAATGTCCTTAGAAGCTGTCCTTAAGCCTGGTGGTGCGTGTTTTCAAACTTTTGGATATTCTGCTTGATAGAAGAGCTGAGAAGAGACAATGTCCAGGGTAGGAGAGGTCTTTGATTATGTTGGCCGCTTTTCTGAGGCAGCAGGAAGTGTAGACAGGATCCATGGAGGGGAGGCTGGTTTCTGAGATGTGCTGAGCTGTGTCTGCAATTCTCTGCAGTTTCTTGCAACCTTGGGCAAAGCAGTCGCTATGTCAAGTCGTAATGCACCTGTATAGGATACTTTCTATGGTGCATTGTTAAAAATTATTGAGGGCCAACAGAGACATGTCGAATTCTCTTAGCCTTCTGAGGAAGTAAAGGCGCTGGTGTGTTTTCTTGGCCATAACGTCTACATAGTTGGACCAGGATAGGCAATTGGCGATGTTTATACCCATGAACTTGAAGCAAGGAAAAGGAACGTGACATATTCACCCCTCTGCCCAGCACATAACACCTTCTCCAAGGATGCTGTCAAGTCTTGTTGCCCTCAAGGTTGTAAGTCATGCTTGATAGCATAAACAACATATTGAGAACATATTGTTAAAATTCCTTTGAACACTTCCAAGATTAAAGGGACAACTTTTTTTTACACAGAATTGTAGTTGTCTGGAACATGCTACAGGGGTGGTGGTGGAAGCCAATATGATAGCGGCATCCAAGAAACTTTTGGATAAGCATGTGAATATGCAGGGAATGGGAGGACATGAATCATGTGCAGGCAGAGGGATTATTTTAATTTAGCACAGACATCGTGGGCCAAAGGGGCTGTTCCTGTGCTGTACTGTTCTATGGTCATTGTAAAATTTATATTTTATAACTACTTTTCAATGTATATAGTCATAGGATTATAAATAATGCCTCCTCACACAGTTACAGCTGGCAAACTGTGTTGTGACTGGCACATACAAACTCCTGGAGCTGAATGGTTTAAGCCATCGATCAGTTGCAAATATTTTGAAACAATGCCCCAGGAAAGGACTTTAAATCTATGTGTGGAAGGCATCTGGAATGGAGTGAGAGACCAGCACCAAGGGCAAGATTGGTCAGCTCATGTCACTAATATTCTTGAACAAAGAAACTTAATGTTTGACACAGGGACATTATCCTCGGGATCACAAGTCCTTCCTGGAAACACATTAAAGAACAGAATGCCACCAGAAATCTAGCCACACCTGTTTATGGACCTGAGAGACTTCCTTAACTTGCCAATGTGGAACAGAGTGTTCTTGCTTTCCACACTGCTAATCAGTGTTTTTATTTTTCATTTCTATCACTCCTTCCTTTCATCATGGAGTGTGAATTCCACAGGTATCTCACTCATGGGGTCACACCCCCTGAGCGACTCTCAACAGTGAAGTTTGGAAGCTAAAATAGAAACAGAAGCTGTTGGAAACACTCAGCAAATCAGGCAGTGTCTCTGGAGAAAGAGAACATTTCAGGTCTGAGACCACTCATCAGAACTGGGAAAGAGAGAATAGAAGGTTTGTTTTCAGAAGCAGAGAAGCTGGGGTGGGGGGGGGGATGGCTGGAACAAAGGGAATCTCTCTGATAGGTGATGAGGCTAGAAGCTAATTCAACCATGGAGGAAATCATCAGTCAACACCTTGTGTTTATAAACACACACGCACACCTCATGAAGATGCTGCTCGACCTGCTGAGTTTCTCCAGCAGTTTGTTTATTGCTCCAGGTTCCAGTCTCCACTGTAATTAATGCTTTTTAATAGTGATACACACACACACACACAATTCAGTGTATTGGAACTCCCTACCCTGCTATTTGATATTCTTTATGTTTCATTTCATGGCAAATATCCATAAAACCCAACATTAAGCCCGGATATGAAGTGCAAAGCATTCTAATCACCTCACACAATAACCAGAATCAAGAAGTTTGGCCAAAAAAGATGGAATTGAAATCAGCCACAACTTGTGCTGAATGTTTAAGTGAAACTGTGAAGCTTTCTAATGAACTGAGTGTGACATTGTTTAACTATTATCTGATTCATGTGAACGTTAAGGATTACTCTTTGGTCCTATGCCACGAAACCTTGGTGAATCTGAATCCAAGAACAGTAATCACAAATATGAGCCTGCAAGGCAAATACTTCCAACCTTAATCTGTATAAGGGAGAAGAGTATAATGTTTTCCAATAAATAGATAAGAATTTGTTTTGTTGAGCCAAGCCAATAAATGAAACCTATTTTAAATTCATCTAGTTGGGCAAGAGCCAATCCATTTCAGGTCCAGGATAAGTGTATTTGAGGTCCATCTCTTATTCCGCTCATCCTATGATCTTCTTTAAAGGCTTCTATTATGATAATTTATTTTCTGAGGCAAGTAATGAGGTAGCATTCAAAGAGCATATTGAGGTTTGAGTTTGTTAAAGCTTTTTAATTAATGCAAGCCCATGGATGCAAAGAATCAGAGAGAAATGTTTCACCATCCACCCACTTTCATCAAACATTTGAGAGCCAATGTACACAGTACTTGAGAGTTTGGAATTAATTGTCACTAGTAAAAGACTTAACGTGGATTTATCAACAAACCATATGCCAAAGCCCAAAAGCACTGGAATTCACCAGCTGTTTCTGTGATGACGGTACATTGTCGCACTTTGGGCCAGGGGGATTCTGCTCAAGTCAAGAGACACATAGCAGTGGCATTGAGTAGGTTAAACATAGGTGAAGAATGGGTATTTAATGGCTGGCAGTCCTCACCCATCTGGATGAGTTGAATCTTAGGTTGCTGAGGAAATTAAGGGTGGATATGGTGATGGATTGGGCCACCATTTTACAACCCTCCTTAGATATAGGACTGGCAGCCAAGGACTGGAGATTTACAAATGCTTAAAACATTGTCAAAGGGATGCAACTAAGAAGATAACTTTACTAGTCACATGTACATCAAAACACACAGTGAAATGCATTTTCTGCACAGAGTGTTCTGGGGGCAGCCCGCAAATGTTGCTATGCTTCTGACGTCAACATAGCATGCCCACAACTTCCTGAACCGTACATCTTTGGAATGTGGGAGGAAACCAGAGCACCCAGAGAAAACCCATGCAGATATGGGGAGAGCATACAAACTCCTTACAACCAGCAGTATATCAGTCATCTTAAAGCTGTTGGTGCGAATAGTTCTGGAGATAATCCAAGACAAAATTAATGGATATTTGGGAAAATATGGGTTAATAAATGGGCTTATTGAATGAAGTTAAATCATGTTTCACCAGCTTAATTGAGCTTTTTGAAGAAGTAGTTTAAAACATTGATGAGGGAGTGTAGTTAATGTTATTTTTAAGGTGTTTGATCAAGTATCAGATAATAGACTTATTAGCAGAATTAGAACCCTCGGGATTAAATGGAACATGTCTGTGTAGGTACGAAATTGGCTGAGGGTTAGAAAGCAGAAGGTTGTGGTGAATGGTTGATTTTCAGTCCAGAGAGAAGTATACAGTAATATTTCCCAGAGAACACATTACAGCAAGCTCTTTGGTCCTGCATCTGGGTGTGAAAGGCATGAGTTTAAAATTGTGGCGAGACTGGATAATGTAGTAACCAGAGAAGTGGATGGTAACAAATGATAGAACATTGACTGCTGAAGTGGGCAAACACCCTGCGAATGCAGTCCAGTGCAAAGAATAGGAAGAATGAGGAAGGCAATGGTTATGAAATTGTAGTATTTTTAAAGAGATGCTGGAATGGAGATAGCTGAAGGTGCACGACACATATCTGAAGTTAACAGAAAAGCAGGGTCTGTTAAAATATAGCCAAAGAAATCCCTTTATAAATCTTTAAATTTAATTTAACTATATAATAAAAATGTATTAAGGGTATATAAATAATTTCATACTATAAATATCATATGATTATATTATATACAAATGTTTATTTTTATGATTTATATTCTACATAAAACAAAATAATAAAAATATTTTTAAACAATAATTTAATAATACAGGCACAAAAGCAAGGAATGTGTGCTAAACCACACATCAGTGGTCAGGTCCTAGCAGGAGTATGTTGCTAATTGTGGATATCAAGCACGCTTAGGATCTCAGAATAGATGCACATGAAATTTACTGGAATTGAAACAGGGACTCTGGTTGTGCAAAGACACTTAAGATGGAATGGAGACCAAGAAACTAGAGATGCTGCAATCTGCAGCAAAAAAAACCAAACTGCTGGATGAACTCAGTGGGTCAGGTAGTATCTGTGGGGGGAAATGGAAACTTGGTGATTTGAGTTGAGACCATCCAGGTGGATTGTCATGTTTAGTGGCAGCACAGTGAAGCAACTAACAAAGTTCATGACACTCAGCTCCAATGATCTGGATTCAATCATGACCTCATACATTCATAGAGAAATACAATAGGGAAATGGGCCTTTCAGTCCAATTCATCCGTGCCGACCAAGTCTCATTTGCTGCATTTGGCCCAGATCCCTCTAAACCTTTGCTATCCATGTACCTATCTTAATATATTTTAAGTGTTGTAACTATATGTGGCAGCTCATTCCACGTACACACCACCTTCTATGTGGAAAAAACACTTACCTCTCAGGTCCCCTTTAAATCATTCCTCTCTCACCTTAAATCCATTCCCTTTAGTTTTAGACTCCCCTACCCTGGGGGAAAGACTGACAATCCATCCATGCCCCTCATGATTTTATGAATCTCCAAGGTCACCCCTCAGTTGCTTCGCTCCAGAGAAAATAGTCCCAGCCTATGTTATAATTCAAGCCCACCAATCCTGGCAACAGCCTTGCAAATCTTTTCTGCATCCTCTCTGGTTTAACTATGCCTTGTGTGTAGTTACATGCTGGAATCTGGGGACAGTTGGTGGTAATGTGGGGAGAATAAAATAGGATTAGTGTGAATAGGTGCTTGATGCTTGGTGCAGATTCAGTGGGCTGAAAGATCTGTTTCCGGGCTGACTGACTCTATAATTGTACAAGGCTCTGGGGAGATTTATAAGAGTAGTTAAGTGTCTTGACAGGTTTTGACAGATCTAGTGACAAGAGGGTTGATAAAGAGAAGACACAGATGCAAGGTAATTAGCTGAAAATGTTCAGTCATAAAATGAATGCTAATTAGCTGATAAACTATCTTTGATACATAGAATTGTATGGGACATGCAATGCCTTTGCAAGAAAGAAAATTTACAAAAGGGATCAAAGCAAAACTAATCAATCCTTGTCATCATGAAGGCAAAAGTAGAGAGGCTAAAGTAACGACAAAAACATCAGTAAATGGGGGTAGAAATTATTCCCTACTCTGAGTTTTGAAATGGCCAATAGTATTTTATATCCATTAGCCTGGTTTCACTTTTCACCAGTAATTATCAAAAAAACTTAGCAATATGCAAAATCAGTTACCCACTGAAAGAGCAAAGTGCAAACAACATATTAAATTGTACACTCCAGAGATATGTGCACTTACTGTGGTTCAGTAAATTTTCTCAAATTAAGTGCCATCAATCCCCTTCACTAGAAATTTGTGGAAGACACCAATCAGGGAAAAAAATTAGAAAACCCATTTAGTCCTTTCAACTCAACAGAAGTATGATTCAGTAGAAGGATTTCTGTTGTTGTAAACAGTGTTCCCAGTGGCATTGCCAAGTAACAGATGTCTGGGGCTACATGATGCTTCAAAGCTGCCATTGACATCAGTGCTGGCTTGTACCAGAACACACAGCAGTAGTGAAAGGTATCCCCTCACAATTCACTATGGAGGACAAAACAATGGGATTTCACAAGTTCTTCCTTCTCTCACTCACAGATAATTGAAGGTAATCAGAATATTTTTTGACACTAAAACCTCCATGCCAACAACAGGAACTTCTGCAAGGAAGAACATTCAGTACAGATCTTGTCAAGTGCTCAATGGCAGATCACAGTGTTGCTCATCACTCTGGACAGACCACTGTATTGGAAGACCAAGTTACCCAGTTCATTTTCTAGTCTCATCTGGAAAGACATAATCAAACTCAAAAAATTCCAGCCCTCAAGTCCACTGACTGATGACAGCGCACTGGTCTGTCTTCCAGACAAGTTGCAATTTGCCAGTGCTGGCTCATCCATGTTTATCACTAACTACATCAACCCAAGTGTGTGCCACCATGTTGATACTGGTTGCTGGATAAGAAGGGAGAAGATGATAATGGGTGTTAATGTGCATTTGCAACATGTTCTTTAACTACAGTGAGAATGCATTGAGTTCTTCCTTCTGTGAAGGGATGTTACATTGAATATACATTAGTGTGCATCCATTACCAGCTTTTGCACCGTATTGGCTCAGTTTCTCTCTTTACTGGCTGAACAGCTTGGCAATGTCATACAGCTCTGCAATTCACGGCTTTTACATTCCTTTGTTCATCTAACTTCTCTCATTAATCTATCCACTGAGTGACTTCAGCTTATCCCCATGGTAACCCTGGCTTTACCTAATCAGAAAAAATCCCCTGTACTATCAATCTCTCCTTGCAACTTAAAGCTCATTTATTTTTTAAAGAAAACATCACTTTCCCCTTTTTGGGGATGAGTCTTTTTACCTGAATTGTTAACTGTTTCTGTGGCTACAGCTACTATGCAACTTGCTGAGTGTTTCCATTGTTTTTATTGGACTCATTTTCAACACTAGGTCAGAACAGGCTTTACTGTGAAATCAGCATACATGGACTCTTCATGCAACCAATGGAATGTCTCATTTGTAATTATAACATGTTCTGCTCAACATTCTTACTTAAGCAAACTCCTCCAAATACTGTTTCCCCACCAAATGAACCACTATTCACTCATATGTTCACAGATCCTCTGCTCTTTGGACTCAACAATTGCTATGCAACATGCCTTTCTAATATGAAAAAGGTTTGCTTTGAAGTACAAGAGTAACAAGTCAAAAATGCTGCAAATATGTAGCATCAAGGAGCATTCTGTAGTGAGAGAAATTGCTCAGATCTCTCATGAGAGATTACTGCACTCACTTGCACTAATCGACAGCAACCCAAATTTATTCTTGTCATTTTAACCATCCCATGACCAGCACTCATGATCTCAGCCACCCAGTACCTGACCTACAAAATTCTCACCTTCCCTACCATTTTCTCCTTTAAGATCCTTCTTAAACACCATCCCTTCATTGAAACTTTCCACAGCACCCACTCCAAGAACTGAACTGGCAAACATTCTTACCTGTGCTGGCAAACATTCCACCTCCATCCATACCCAACAAAATCCAGAAAACTCTGGAAAGTAAACACCTCATTCAACAGGACTTCACCTCATCTCCTAAGTGTTTGAAGCTCTAAGTCCTTCTGGATCTCCAGCAAGGCAACTGAAGAAACTGAAAGCTAAATGGAACCAAGTAGAGGTCATACACAACAGTCTTGTGACAGATCTAACACAAGAGGTTGCTGACTCCAATCATCTGCAGGGATTATGGTAGTTTCTAAATGCTACAAACAATAGCAGATGTAAACAATTGACACACTGATGAAATTTTAAACTTACTAATATTTGACTGTGGCAATCAGCAACAGACAACACGCAACAACCCAGCAAACAATTCATGGAATGAGGTATCACATGGTACACTCTACCAGGCAGATGCAATCTTTTGCCTTTAACATCCAAATATTAAATTATATTTGTTGCTCTACAATTGCAGCAGATTGTTATTTGAGGGAAAGTGGGCAAATATCCTAAAATCTCATTGTCCAGCTGTGAACAACTTGGGATATTACATTACGTTGAAGACACAACATAAAAACAAATTCACAAAGTGGAAATTCTCATGAGGATCATTAATGCAAAGCTAGTCTAACTAGGTTTAATATCTTGTCTGAGCACTGCAAATTCTATGTACTAAGGCATGCTTTTATTTTGCATTTTATGCTTTAAACTTATTGTGGCCTGCTGTACCATTTGCGCCTCATTGAAATGTTTGTAAAGTACATAGTTACCCATGTATTTTCCCATCTGAAGAAAGGCAGCCTCAATTTCCACATTTTCATCTGCTAGTCAGTTTACCCCTCAAGTACACCACCAATAATTACAACATTTTTACTCTAATCAGTTCAGATTCCAGTCCCAAGTCTACTGCAAATTGCAGGGCACAACTCCAGTTGGATGAAACATTAAGGACATCAAGGAATTTCAAAGGGTGTGGTGAACTAATGCGAGTCATAATACAGAACTCGATAAGGTGTTTGCAAAAGCAACTAGTTTCACTAGTAGGGAAACCAGAACGAGGAGTTACAATCTCAGAGTCAGGATCAAATTCAAGAAGCATTCTTTGTACAAAGTACAGTATACCTGTAGAATGCTCCTCAGAAGGCTGCAGATGATCAGCGAATTGAAATGAAGAACAGAAAGTCTGAATATTTCAGTGCATCTGGGGCACCAAATGATAAATGGCATTTAAGACTAGCCATGATCTAATTGAATGCCTACATGTGCTAAATAGCTTGCTCACAGAGGCCTCCAGCACAAAAACAGGCCCTTTTGCCAGCAACATCTACACTAATTGTATATTTTGATCCCTCTCATATCCCCCCCCATTAAATCTTTCTCCCTAACTCTCCCAGGACCCACATGGACTAGGGGAGCCTTAGAAGACAATAACCTACAAATCAGCCTATGGGATATGGGAGCAAACCAGAGTACCTAGGGGGAATCCCACGTAGTCGCAGAGAGAATGGGCAAACTCCAGACAGTCAGCACTGGAGGTCAGCATCAAAGCCAGTCTCTTGAGCTGCAAGGCTGCCTTGTTAACCACTGCTCCACTATGTCATTACTGTGTCTCTAAACTACAGGATTAGTAGGAGTTAGTGGAGATGTCATACTGAAAATAATGTTAAAGAGGCAGCACAGCAAAGATTTCAGGGAAAATATTTTTATTTTTTCAATTAAGAACAATGCAAAGATAAATATTTAAAACAACAAGTCTGAAGCAATGTTACCATATGGTTGCTTTCATTCTGTCTGTCTGCCAAAGGGCAGAATGCATCACGACCCTGGCAATAAGTGCTGTTATGAAGATAGAGTTAGGTGCAGAGAAGTCAAAAATTAAAAGCACTTAAACGATCCAGTAAACTGGATTTCGTGCACAGTAAACCACCATTATTGAATTGATGGAAAACAGATGAACAAAATGAATAATCACTCAGGGAGTGAACAACCCCTTTTATCCAAATCCCACATTGGCAAGGAAAGGCATTAAAAATACTTATTTTTGATCTACCCAGTAGCCTGTGCCCAACAATTGAAAGATTAGGACAGAACAGGAAAGTGTTCAACACATATAGAAAACAGGCTGTGGTGAAAAAAAAATTGCTGGAAATTCTCAGGCAGTATCTGTGCAAAAAGAAAGTTCTGTTTTGGCGAAAACCCTTCAGCAAAACTGTCACAAAACAGGTCTGTGGTCAATCTCCTGTTTTGCATCAAGTTCATCACAGTACAAAAGGGGCAGGCATTTTGACAAGATTCGCCTTAATGTGGCTGAAGGGGCGGGTACAGAACCCAATTTTCAACCAGAGTTCAGGCACCTGCTTAAAGTGTAAACTTCACTTCAGTTATTGTTCCATAGCTACAATAATTCCTCTTTGAAAATAAATCTCATGCAGAGAACACTACACACTGAAAACTTTACTGCCTCCCACATATTTAAAAGCAGAGTTAGTGTAATATTTCATACAATTCTTGGAATCTTAAAACAAATTATTTCAATTTGATAATTAACAAAAACAAAACCTAGAAACATTTTGCTTTTAAAATGTTTAACTTGAAAACTATTAATACTTTTTTTTAATACACCTGGGAATGAAGTTTTTATTTTAGACATGTGATTCCTTTTCTGGGTCACTGGTCTTCACTTTGGCTGGAAGATCTCCATTGCCAGGTCCACAGTCTGTGTCCTGAAAAGGCATTACTTCAGTATCACATTTGGGTGCTGTGTGCTGACCCTTGACTTGAAATTGTCTCTTTGCTAGCACCAGGATGCCCAAAAACACAAGTAGACCCAATCCACGCAAAACTGCCTGTAATCCTAAGAAGATGTTCCTGTGTAGCATGAGATAAGGAACAATGCATTAAAACTCCGACAGTTTCTCTCATTCAGGGCAACAGTCAACACACCAAGAAAATAAGCTTGCTGCTTCCATCTATGATCTGGCTTGAATAACTGGTTTCAGCTGGTGTCATAGAATCAGAGAGATACAGCACCGAAACAGGCCCTTTGGCCCATCAAATCTGCACTGAACATCAACCATCCATTTTAC
>JARFYF010000051.1:35963872-35976567 GCA_030265395.1 Rhina ancylostomus | reverse complement strand
ACCCTTTCCCCCGCTCCGTCCCCACCAACCTTTCCTTTCAGAGAGTTAACCTTTTGAATGCTCCAATTAAAACTGTTTGCATTACTACCTCTGGCTCTGCATTCCAGAGGGTGACCACTCACAGCCTAAAAAGTTATTTCATGGCAGTTTTGGTTCTTTCGGCATTCTGTACACCCCAATTCTTTATCCTATCATCCAGAAGAGATTATCTCCATGTCCATATCCTACATGATTTTAAACACCTTTCTCAAATCAAGCCCAACCAGCTTTCTTCCAAGGGGAATTAACCCACACGAACCACAAGTCTATTGGTCACTTGGAGAAGAAATGATCAATAGATTTAGATTGGTAATGAACAAAACTAAGAGGCAAACTCAAGTAGAAGGTTTTATTTGAAGGAAGGCTAAGTCAAATGGGAATGACAGGGAACCAAGGATTGGCAAGCAAAACTACTATGGAAAAAAATGGAGCCTTTTGAGTAGAAACTATTTTGAGTATAGGCTAGGTACAGTCACATTAGGTAAAATAGTAAGGCTAACAGATCTCTGTGGATGACAAAGCGAACTGAGATTATAATGAAAAGGAAGAGAGATTGGCTGCAGAATGCTCGTTAGGTGAATAATTATTCCAAGCTGAATATAATATTTGGGAAAAGGTGGAAGGAAAAGCAAGAACATTATCATAGAATGTCTGTTAATGTAAAAAAGAGCCTAAAAGGCTTCTTCAGGCATATGAATAGCAAACGAGACTGACTAGTGACTGTGAGGCCGATCTATGCTGGAGAAGGAGGGCAGGGTTAGAATATTTAAGAGTACTTTATATTAGTTTTTAACTAAAGGGGAGGCATCTGCCCAAATCTCAGTGGAAGAGAGGATGGATGAGGTGAAAACTGAGGAGATTTAGAAAGCAAATACATCACCTGATCCATATGGTGTGCACCCGAGGTATATACATCACCTGTTAAAGATGGGGACCATCTCAGTGTGACAAGGGTGGAGACCGCAAAAGGAATGGCCATGACTTTTTCAAAACTTCCCTAACTAAAGAGAGGTGCCAAAGAAAAAACTGGAGAATAGCAAGTGAAATACTACTCTTCAAGAAGGGTTGCAACGACATGCTAGGTAATACCAGTCCAGCCAGTTTATCCTTGGTTGTTGAGAAGCTTTTAGAAACAAGAATCAGTGACAAAATTGTTAATAAATTGGAGATATTTAAGTCAATAAAGGAGAGGCAGCTTGAATTTGTTCATGACAAACCACATTTGCTTTGCTGTTCTGTGCTTCTATTAATTTAATGAACCCATATACTTTACTAACCACACTCTCAACATGTCCTGCTATTTGCAAAGATTTATGCACTTATATATGAAGGGCCCTCTGTTGCTGCACATGCTTCAAAACTGTGAAACATAGCCTATATTGTCTGTCCTCATTCTTTCTGCCAAAATTAATTGGACTTTCCAGCAAGGTAACAGAAAAGATTGATGAGAGGAATGCAATGGATGCTGTCTGTATGGATTTAGAAAGTCCCATAATTAGTCGGTTAGCAAAATTGAAGCTCAGGGAAGTAAAGAGTTAGTACCTGCATGGATTAAAAATTGGCTCAAGCATAAAAAGCAGAGCATCATGGTAAATGATAATCCAATTGGAGGATGGCAGACAGTGGTATTCCCCAGGGGGTGGTCTCAAACTGCTGCGTTTCTTATTCGAGCAACACCAAGTTTAGAAGAACGATAAACAGTGGAGAATGATAGCAATAAAGTACTAGGGGACATAGATGGGTTGGCAGAATGAGACAAGTGAAAGATAACATTTAATACAGAATTGTGTGAAGTTATGCATTTTGGTGGAATGAATGAGATGAGAAAGTATTAGTAAATTGAATGTTTCTTAAGCATGTACAGGAATACAGGGGCCGAGAGATAAGCATGAAAAAAAATCTTTGAAAACGATAGGATGCATTGAGCAAAACAGTATATAGAATCTTGGGCTTTAGAGGCATTTAACTCAAAAACAGGAAGGTTATATTGACTTCAAAAAAAAATGATTAGGCCACCAGGTAGGTACTAGCTATACTTCAGGACATCTCAGTCGAGGAATGAAGTGAAGTCTGAAAGATGGACAGGAATTGATCGTGTGATGAGGGATCTGAGCTCCAAGCTTGGACTAGAGAAGCCAGGGTTTCCTTGCAGCAAGGACAGTTTAAGAGATTCAGTGGTAGTTTACAAGACCATGACTTGTTTGGACGGAGTATATAGGAAAACTATGCCCTTTAGCAGAGGTTCGGGATGAGGCCACACAGATTCACTATAAAACGATAGACAAAAGGTGTAGTAGGATGGGAGGGAAAGCAATTTCTCCAAAAACAGAGTGGTTATCATCCAGAACATTGCTTGTAAGAATGACGGAAACCAAATCAATCTGGACCTTAAAACGTGAGTTAGTTATTTATTATAATACAACAGGAAGCCATTCAGCCCACTGAGTTCATGCTAGCCCCCAGCAGAGTAAGCCCACCAGTCCCATTACCTCACCTTTATTTCTCTATAGCCCCGCAATCCTCTCTCTCTCACATGCCCCTCAACTCCTCTTTGGTTCTGTTGCCATTTAACTACACTGAGGGGTAATGTACAGAGGTCAATTAACCTACCAGGAAGAGACTGGAGCACCCGGAGGAAACCCATGCAATCACTGGGAGAATGTGCAAACTCCACATAGATAGCAGGACGTCAGAACTGTACCCAGGTCCCTGGAGCAGTGAGACAGCAGCATTAACTATTGTGCCACCTTGCCAACCATTTGCAAATGGCCATTAAATTAAACTGGAACAATGGACAAATGGAACCAAGAGTGGTTGCCAGAGAGCTAGCATGGACTAGGTGCATTGATTGGCTTCCAATTTCTTAATAATTCCATGTAATTTTTGCTGATCTGCACAGATTGAGCATTCAAGCTAGGACATCAGACCAATATATCAAAGCACGTTTGAATTTAACTTGCAAAGCCACAGATGTAAAGGGTCATTCCAAGAACTGGAATTAGGTCATTGAGTTTGCATTACCACAGTCATATCGGATTACCCTCACTGTCAAATTTATTCTGGCAAGAAAAGAGCTCTCAATGCAAACATGTTGTTGTTGTTGCTGCAAGAACTGAACTTTAACACTAAACAAATAAAAAAGCGTGCATGGTAACCCATCCAGAAAAAAAAAGCCTCTCCAGTTCAAGCGTTGGCTACCAGCTGCAATTGAAAGAGTATATTAAATTTTTGTAGTATTTATAAAAGATACAAGTTACGTGAACATAGTAACGACTCCATCTGGGATTTGACCTTCTGTTCCCATATAACAGACGAGATTCGCGCCCAAAAATACACCCGAATATTCCCATACCTTTACATTGTTAAAATAGGAACGTTTCTCATTTGCGGGTGGGAAATAAATTGTTGAATCCAACTTCTCCTTGAATGGATTTTCCATCGTGGTGCTTCAAACAACGGACAAGTTACGTGAGAGTTTGAGAGAAGATCCGGGGCCCCACGATTAGTAACAGAAAGTCCAAAAGAGGCTTCTGTACAAAGGCAAAACATGGACAGGTTTCTGTTTCACTGAGAGTTAAATAAATGGGCATAAAATTACGAGAACTTGTTCGGTCAAGCGTGGAGCAAACGAGAACTTACCTTCCTTGGAACTAGCGTTCAAAGGATGGAAGGAACTTTTGAAGACTCGATTCTCCACTGAGCCCTAGCCACCTCCGTTAATGATCAACAGAGTGAAATCCCTCTTTCATTTAACTCTTGAAACCCAGTTTCTGGTGTCTTCCTAGAAGCAAGAGGAAGTCCAGCCTTCCCCACCGTTAGTTGAGAGCCATTCTCAAGAACGGCCATGTCTGTGTTCTCACAACCGATGGGGTAAATGCCTTCTGGTATCCCACTGGATAAGACTAAACCCCTTCCACATGTGTTAAAACCTCACGAGATCATTCGAAAAGTGAGGGAACAAGGTTGGCCATTCTCGGGGATTATTTAGAAGTGTGGCCACGTGCTAAGGATTTATGGAATGTGATCTTCTTATACAACTGTGCCTTTCAGTTCAAATTATTAAGGATGAATTAAGACAACCTAACAATGTAAGTATTCAGATGGATTATTTCTACTTGTTTTTATTCAACTTTAATGAAGCTCCAAAACATTTATAAAACACTTTTCCTGCATCAGAATTATTGCAATTGATTAACCCAATAAAATAAAAGGACAGAGTTAAATGTTCTGATGCAAGCACTCACACAAGGAGGTGTAAAGCGAGATGAATAGCTTGGTACCATTGGGTGTACGTTCACCCGGTGCCTCCGTCTCCCAGTGTCCTGGCTGGTATCTGTCCCGACTGAGATTTTCCTCCCAAGAGCTTTCAGGAGGTTTAAATGCCGAGCACAATTGACCCAAATTCTATCAACGCGTTACAGTTTAAAAAAAGGAACTAGTGAAGTTCGCAGCCAAAAACGAAGTTACTAAGTAATATCATCACATAATGCAAGGAAAGGATTTTTTTCCCTAGTGGAAGAGGGGAGGGCTGTTGATTAGGAACCTGTATTAAATTGGAATTTAACCTGAATTTTGATACTCACCCAACACTTCCTTAGGCGCATTTAGAATAATCCGAGGGCACCAAAGGTGAGCGACACTAAATCTTATACGTCATTGGGTGATTTAGAAAATAAACAGTTTGTGCATGCTGTCCTAATTCTTGCAGATTCTTTCGACACCATTCAGCAGCTCGTTCTCCAAGTGACTGGTGCGATTGTTAACCACCCAATTAAAAATGCAAGTGAGAAACGTACTGCGAGTAAGTCTCTTAAATTACTCGGCTCCCCCTTGTGAGCACATTTTCATTGAAATGTGCGGTGTAGCACAACGCCACGAACGTGAGAGGGGCAACGAGGAAAATGTGAAACTCTACTGGACTGAACCCGGTTCATTGTCACCCCAGCCACTCAAACTGTAGATGTTGGTTTTCAATTAAATGCCAGTTCACTTTCTCAAGTTCACTATTCTAACTATTCAGTACCAGAGAAAATGCTCCGACCTCGTAAAAAGAAAGTGATGCAGAAAATATTGGAGAGAGGAGAGAGACTGCAGATGCTGGGATCGGAAGCAACACACACAAAATGTTGGAGGAACGCAGCAGGTCCTGCATCTCACATCATTCCCACTTCCCCCATATGGATAAGAGTTTGAGCTTATAACCAGTGAATAGCTGAAAAGTTCCAGAAGTTCTTTGGGTAGATGTGGCACAGTGGAGTAGCTAATAGAGCTGCTACCTCACAACTCCCAGTGACTCTGCTTCAGTCCTGACCCTTGGTGTTGTCTGTCTGGAGTTTGCACATTCTCCCTGTGACTGTGTGAATTCTACCAGGTGCTCCAGTTTCCTCCCACATTCCCAAAGATAGCTACCAAAAAACCGCTGGAGAAACTCAGCGGGCCAGGCACCATCTGTGGAGGGAGATGGATGGTTGACGTTTCAGGTGGAGACCCTTCATCTGGGCTGTAAGATCAAGGGGAGATAGTCAGTGTAACTTGGCCAGTATAGATTTATGCTGGCTCTCTCTCCCCAGATCATTCAGCCCAGATGAAGGGTCTTGACCCAAATCATCAACTGTCCATCTCCCTCCACAGATGCTGCTCAACTTGCTGAGTTCCTCCAGCAGTTTGTTCTTTGCTCCAGATTCCAGCATCTGCAGTCTCTTGTATCTCCCAAAGATAGTTGCACAAAGATAATGGGTCACCATAAATTGCCCCTAATGTAGTATAATCTGGGGAAGTGAGTTGTGTACAAGGACACTCAATCCCTCTTAACACCAACACTTTTCAATTTCTCACCATTCAAAAGCAATTTTTTATATTTTCTACAACAATGGGGAGGTTGATGGGAATGTGGGGAGAATGAAATGAGTTTGGTGTAAAATGTGTGCTTGCTGGTTGTTGTATAACTCTATGCCATTGCAAGAGGTTATCAAACAAAACTTAGCACCTGCAGAACTTGGAGATAACATTCTGGCATAGACTGAGGACTGGTTGAAGGACAGAAAACAGAGAAGAAGATTAAATGTTTAATTTTATGGCTGGAAGGCTGTAATTGGTGGGATGCCATGGGGGTCCAAGTATCCAAGTTTGCTGATGATATGAAGTTCAGTGGCAATGTGAGTTGTGAGGAGGATGCAGAGACGCTCCAAGGCAATATCCAATCAGATGAATTGAAATGGCAAAGACATGACAAATGGAATATGATATGGAGGTCATCCACCTTGGTAGAAAATATAGAAAAGCAAAGAGTTGCTTTTAAATGTGATAAATTGAAAAGTGTTGTTGTTCAGAGGGATCTGGATGTCCTTGCACACAAATCACTGGAAGCTAACATGCAGGTGCAGCAAATAATTAGGAGGGCAACTGGTAAGTGAGCTTTTATTGCAAGAGGATTTGAGTATAGCAGTAAAATTATCTTCTTGCAATTATATGAGGCTAAGGTTAGACTGTATCTGTCATGTTGTGTACATATCTGTTCCCCCTACCTAAGGAAGGATATACTTGCTATAGAAGGAGTGGGTGGGGGTTCATCAGATTGATTCCTGGATTGGTGGAATGCCCAGTGAAGAGAAATTAAACAAACTGGCCCTATACTCACTTGACTTTAGCAATTTGGGTGGTGATCTCATTGAAACATATAAAATCTGTATGGAATTTCACAGGGTAGGTGCAGGAAGAATGTTTCTCTTGGACCCAGGAAAATAAGGACTGAAATGAGAAGAAATTTTTTTACTCAAAATTTTAAAAGCCTTAAAGTTTTCTACGAAGATAACTACACAGGCTTGGACATTGAGACAGAGATCAATAGATTTATGGATGTTAAGAGAATCAAGGGTTGATGCAGGAAAGTGGTCTTGAGAATGAAAGATCAGCCATAATTTGAATGGTAGGGCAGATAAGACATTGAATGGCTTTTACTTCTCCTGATCACTAAAAGCAAAATAGCTTATGGTGGATGGTAAGAAAGTGACCGTTCACTGGCAGAGAGATGAACCGCAAACAAGAAAATTGGAACCTGATAATGGCAGTGACAAAAACTTCGAATACTTTCAAAAATGTTTCTGGGGTCCAGCATTAATCCTCTAATTCCACAGTCAAGCCTGTCTATGATATAAACTAAACCATACCTGTATGCAAGTTGAATGATGAACTATCACAAATGAAATACATGTCCTACTTCTAAAAGTTGCTGCACGATAAATGCTGGTCCTGCTGATGTTGACCACATTCTGCAAATAATTGCATAGGTTGTCCCTGGATTACAGCAGGGTTCTGTTCTTGTGAACTGTTTGTAAGTCAGAAATGTGGATGTAAACCAAGTTCCTATGTGGCAGAAGATGCCTGCGGCCCCACAGCAGCTGGCAAATCCATGCCACCGCTCTCCCAACTGCTCCCTCCTATGTTTGGGCTGTGCATACGTTGGCGTTCGTAAGCTGGGGAGGACCTGACATGAAAGAAGAGTGTTGTGAAATTATTTTTAGTGGGATGAATGCCAGCAAAGTACCAGACTATTTTATATTCGAGTCGAATTTCCAGTTCCAAATTGGACATCTTCTGCGATGTTACTTGAAGGTGAATTTCTTTCTCAGTGGCCTGAATTTCACTGGCAAGTAAAGAAGAAGATGGACTCTTTTCTGGCTGGGCTTCAGCCTGCTGTTGCGGGCCAGGAGGAGGAGGAGGTGGGATGCTGGTTGAAGGGTGTGGATGAGGGTGCTGCCTGAGGGGCAGCCATGGGAGGTGAATTCGTGCCCTCATGAAGGAGGACAGCAAGTCCCGACTCTTCACACCAGGTAGACAACACTGCAGTTAGCTGACAGCAGTCAGAATCTCCTGCATTACTTTAACTGCCAGACCAGGAGCTGACTCATCTGACTAACCCCGCTGCCTGATCCCTGACCTCTTGACTGTTCTCTGGACAAGCTGAGGAGGGCTCTGCTCCTGGTCAAGGGCTGTGAGTGCAGGGGCAGCTGTGAAATCCTGCAGGCCGCCTCTCTGCTGGTGCGGCACAGCGACCTGCTCACGTACAGTGTCTCTGCTCCTGGAGAATAGGCAGCTGCTGGCAGGCAGCTTCCATTTTCTCCCGGCGAACCCTGAGCTGATCATGGCCAGTATCGCTGTGTCCTCTGAGAGCGTTAACCTACTCCCAAGTGGCAAGGACTCTCCATCCATGAGCCTCAGCAGCAGGTGCCCTACAGTTCATACCACGCTGAATGCCCACTGTTCCTCCCTGTAGCACATGTCCCTTACAGTGCCAATCTCTGAGGCGGTGCTGTTGAGCACCAGGCACAATGGCACACTGCGGTCTTCGTCATCATCAACACCCCCTCCTCATCCTCTTCGTCCAGTGTCCCTTCCTGCCCCCCTCCACCTCTTTCCCCTCCTTTGCGGTCAGCTCCTCCATTGAACCAATGAAGAAGAAATAGAAAATAGTTGGAGCTGGAAGTAACAGCAAAACATGTTGTGATAAAGCAGAGGCACAGGCGGTAATGGGTGTGTTCACAGGTGGCCCAGTCAGAGGGCTGCAGTGGTCACAGTGAGACACTCGTGTGCACACCCAGCAGACTGTGAATCACACTTGTGGCATGATTGGTTTGGGGCCCAGTGGCCTGTTGCCAAAGGGTCTCCTCCTTTGGACCAGGTGCTGCACACAGGGGTCCCCACTCCTCTGCCATGACCCCCCTCCTATCCTCCACCGGTTTTGCCTAAATGGTGGAGATGAAGGACATGCAGTAACCTTCCTTTTAACCAGTATTTGGAGATTTGACCACAGTGTTGGGGATGTAGGGGGTGGAATGTCAGTAGGAGAGCAAGGAGTAGGGTGGTCACAGAGTCAGACAGCACTGGAGTGAGCCCTTCAGTCCCCCGTGACCCTGCCAACCTTTGTGCCCATCTACATTCATCCCATTAGCCCGCATTAGGAGGATGTCCTTCCAGGCCTTGTCTATTGGAGTGTCTGTCTGAATATCTCTTAAGCATAGTGATTGCATCTGATTCCACCTTCTCTGGCAGTGCGTTCCAAATATCAACCACTCAGAAAACTTACCAATCCAATCCCCTTTAAAACTCCTACCTCTCACCTTAAACCTATGCCCTCTTGTCTTTGATACCCCTGCCATGGGAAAAAGATTTTGAAAATCTCTGCCTCTTATATACTTCTGTAAGGTCACCCCTCAGCCTCCTTCACTTCAGGGAAAACAAGCCCAGTCTGTCCAATCTCTCCCCCCATCCAGGCAGTATCCTGGTGAATCTCCTCTGCACTCTCTCGAGCACAACCACATCTTTCCTGAGCAATACTCAAAGTGCATCAATGACTATTTCTGTAAATAAAGCTGAAATAGTTGCTCTAAGTTAATGAATAACCTGTGATTCATCAATGCTATTTTGTTCTTAGGGCATTTCAGCTGAGAGAGAGAAACGGAAAAATTGGGCTTATAAGTCTGTCTTGTAATATTGATAGAGGGGATAGGGTCAAGAGGGGGTGTGGTTTTCATATACTGCACTCAGTACCACTTCCTGCCCTCTTTACCCAGCAGAGAATTCATTGAAACTTTGCTGTTTCACCATTCTGCTCCCAATGACATCATTAGGACCCAACGTGAGAAGAGGTGCAGGAGGGACCAAGGCTTGGGAAAGGTTTTGGGGATTTCAACATGTGAAATATCAGTAGGGTTCAAAATGAACAGACATTTCCATTGTAAATCTATAACACACTGAACATATGAGCTAGTAGGTACACATACTATTCTACAAGCATTCCCAAAAGCTTAAAAAACACGTAAAGCTGAACTTTACATTATTGTTGTGCCTGCTTTTAGGCTGGATCATTTATCAATGCAGTGTTTTGGCAAACATTAGAAGAAAACTTATCAGTGACTATGAAGCTGAGGAATAATCCATTCATCTGGTTACTGCACCAGCATGAGTGCAAAAATGTTTGTTGCTTGCAAATTCGATAGAGCCATAATGAAACATGCAGATAATCCCTCATTAATGATTTGGCCAAAGTGCACAAAAGCTTTCAAAATAACTTCATATAATGGGTCCTTTGAATGATCTAACAACCACAACTTGTGAAAGGCGCAGGGGAACACTGCGATAACATTGCACAATTTGGAAATATTTCTTCACGAGCCCAGTCAAGGAAGTAGTAAATACAAAAGGGTTCACACTGTGCTTAAGTCTAGTTTTGCTTTGTCCAAACTCAACATCCATTATTTTTTCAATTATTACATACTAATCTCTTCATATTTTATAACATGTAAGTTTTTCCAACTTTTTAAAGGTAAGGTTTTGTATGCAATTAAATAACAATGTTCTTCACACTCAGATAAACTTGTCAAGACGTCACTGATATATTTAGGACTTGAAATTTCTGGTTTCAACCAATTAAAAAAACAAGAAAGTACCGCTGAAGGATTATCTGAGAAAAGCGATTTTTTAATTAATAAAACTCCACTAGCTATAAATACCAACCATATTTAATTCATAAATTCTTTAATTTTGCTTGAAGAATGTCATACACGGTCAACAAAACATGCATAGATCACTGTCTGAGCCCATTTGGGATGTGCTGGTGCGTGGGATGACAATGGCAACTAAGTAGAGAGTGATAACTTCTAATATGTTAATTTAACATTGAATGTGTACTTACTGTTATTATTACCAATGCTTATTGAACTGCAATATATAGAGGGAAAAGTTGAAGATCTCATGGTCTTTTGATTTCAGTCACCAAAAATTCCCAATTTTGCCAAACTCTGGAAAAAAAAACTCCCAGAAACTGAATAAAAATTAAAACCCCAAAATCTAAACTGGTGGTCATATTCCAGTATTGGAGGAGCTGTAATCTTTCTGAAGTTAAGGTCACAGTAAAATGTATAATCTAGATATTTGAGAGCAAGTACAATTGCATTCTTGGGCATTCCACCCAGAGCTCAGTGGATGGAAGATTGGCCAACGAACAGGAAACAGAGAGTTTGCAAAAATGGGTCTTCTTTTCGGTGACAATATCTACCGAGTGGAATGCCACAGGGATTATTGCTGGAGCCTCAACTTTTTTAAATTGATATGAATAACTTGGATTTATGCATCAAAGATATGCTTGCTAAATTTGCGAATAGCACAACAGTAACTCGAGAAGAGGACATAAACAGGCGATGAAGGAGGTTGGTGAGTTAAATGAGTGGACAAAGATCTGTCAATTGGAGTTTAAAGCAAAAAAAGTCACATTTTTAATTTGGCAGAAAATATAAAGAAGCAGTTTATTCTCTGACTGGTGAATGATTGCAGAGCTCTGTGACGAGGAGGGATCTGGGGTTCTTCATGTAGTGTTCGCAAAAGGTAAGTATGCAGTATGGGTGGTTGAGAAAGCTAACAAAATGTTATAATTTATTGCTTAGGGCACTGAATACAGAAGTTGGCAGGTTGTACTTCAGTTATAGTTTGCTTTAGGCAGTTCCTTGCTTTCTTGACCTGCATCTACTCTGGTTTTCACAGTTTATGAGATGGTGCATGTTTTCAAAAACACTCGCCACCAGGCTCAAGTACAGCTTCTATCCCATAGTTATAAAATTCTTGAATGGACCTCTTATCTGTTAAAGATGAACTCTTGACTTCACAATCTACCTCGTCATAGGCATTGCACCTTATTGTCTGCCCGCACTGAACTTTCTCTGTAACTGTAACACTATATTCTGCATTCTGTTTTTGCTTTTCCCTTGTACTACCTCAATGTACTTATGTTTTGCGATGATCTGTATGGATGACTTGCAAAATTAAGTTTTTCACTGGATCTCGGTAGATGCAGCAATAATAAACCATTTCTATTTCCAATGGTTGATGATATTTGGAAGCAACAATTGTTCTCCAAACTGGCAGGGGCCATGTTATCTTCTGGGCTTTGTTTGTTTTGTTCTTTGGCTGGTACCAGTTTGGTGATCTCCATAAGGGTTCTGTTTGCAGACATGTGCACAGAGAAGGCTTGAAGAAAGCAAAATAAAACTTAATAGCAGATGAAACTCAGCCTTTCACCTTCAATTAAGATATAACATTCTGGTGATGAAAAGAATTCTTTCTGAAACCAGGCAATATAAAAGAGAAACTCTTTTTTAGGCAAAAAATTGGATAGGAGGACAGCTTAGTAACTGTTTGCTTTTGCAAGAAAATACTAAGGGAAGGAGCATGACCACAACAATCATTTTGATTGCAGCATTTAATTCTTAAATCAGTTGTTTCTAGGAAATGCTGCTACATCTGCTCAGTGGCCCTTCTTACTTGCAGCTGGACAGAATGATACACTCCTTCCAGCTCTTTGCAAACAGTTCCACAAAGCACATGTGCAAAAAGAATGAATGCAGAACTTGGCATGCTGGACTAATACTCCAATATTTCTGGTACAAGTGGGTTGGATCAGCAGCTTTGGGAATATAGAATTATTTACATATATGAAAAAACAGCAAAATGCTGGGGGAACTCAGTAGGCCATGCAGCACCCATGGAGGAAAACTGATGGTCAACGTTTCGGGTCAGGACCCTTCTTCAGGACTGAAGATAGGAAAAGGGGAAGCCCAATATATAGGGGGGAAAAGCAGAGCAGTGATAGGTGGACAAAAGAGGGG
>JARFYF010000051.1:35908988-35920342 GCA_030265395.1 Rhina ancylostomus | reverse complement strand
GGGAGGTTCAGAACAGACATGAGGGGGAGGGTACTGGAGGCAACTTCGTTGGGGGCTTTTAAGACGGGCTTGGACGGGCACATGAATGTGGGCATTCTGCAGGCAGGAGGGATTAGCTATGTCGGCACAACATTGTGGGCTGAAGGACCTGTTCTATGCTTTACGGTTCTATATTAGAGCAATTTTTGTGGCCTGCACTGTGCAGTTGCTGCAAAACAAGACCCGTGATAACAAACGTGATTCTGAGACGCTGGCGTGCAATGAAAAGCCTCAGCACCACATGGTGTCTGAACTCTCAGTCCCCCCTCCTGGCCCCTCGAGGAACTTCCTGCACTGCCTCCCCAGGTTGATTTTCCCCTCGGCCAAGCCCTCGTGCAGGAGGGCAGGGACGTGCCTCGGGGCGCAGGCCGTCTCGTCGTTCGACCTCCTCACCCCTCCTAAGCTCGGGCACCTCTCCCTCTCCCCACAGGGCTGAGGGAAGGCAGGTCGAGAGGCTCCTTGGGGGAGACTTGGATGGGGGTGGTGTGGAGGGAGAAACCTGCGGGTGAACTATGTGTTGTGGGTGGATGGAATCGAGGAGGGTGTACGAAGATGGGAGATCGGGACCTGGAAGCTGGGGGGGGGGGGTGGGAAAATGGACATAATTGGGAGGACTGGAAGGAAAAAGGGGGGAGGAGGAGAGGAAAATCCCCATTGGAAGGAAGGGTTACCTAAAATCGGAAAACTCAGTGTTCATGCCATTGGGTTGTAGACTACCCAGACATAGAGTTGTTCCTCTATGCACAAGAGTGATTAGTTGATGACTGTTAGCAATGTATCAAGTTTTGATGCGTAGATTTGTCCATGGTTACCTTGACAGAAACTGGTAAAGTTACTCAAGTCCTGCTCTGAAGTTGTGGTTGGACCCTGATTGCAGTGAAACACAAACATTGTTCCATTTTGTAATTCAGCTGGGGGTATTGTTCCCTTAAAATCCCAGGTTGATGTGACCTCCTGAAGAAGAATTCTCCTTGCCCCTCTTCCAGCATCTTGTTCAGATCTGTGTTCCCTCTATTCATTCTCCGAGCTGTGCTCTCCTCAGAGAAAAATGTCTAGCAATGCACTGAGAATGTGTGAGAACCTGGTTTCTGCAGAAGCTTGAAGTCACTCAGCACCTGACTCACCATTCCCCACAGACTTCAGCAACTTGAGAAAGAAGCAAACACTGCAGTAGTAGAATTTAACTCATCTCCACGTAATTGAAGTAGTGCAAGTGAACCAGAGGATCCTTCCTGCTGTTGAGTTCATATTCATCTGTATGGATTAATCTGATGAATATGAATTCAACAGCAGGAATTCATATTGGGATATGAGCACCAATGACATTAGTCACAGGTTCCCTGACTCAAAATGAGCCATTTATTCACAATCTCTTTTCTCGGTCCATTAACCAGTCCTCAATCCATGTCAATATATGACAGAGCAGAGGGGGCTTCAGTTCAATGTCATTTCTAAAAGACTCTGTCCCCAACTGTACAGGACTCCCACAGCAGTCTCAGCCCAGATTCTTATGCAGACCAGATTTGAATCCATAACCATTTTACTCAGAGGCAAGGGTGCTCCCACAGACTCTATCCCTTCAGGCAAGGAATGACAAGACACCCGCCCATACACTTTGGGATAGGGTTCTTAAAAAGTTAACTGTTCCTCAGTTGCATCTCCTTAATAATTCCCTGTATTAGCGCCAGAGGGACATAGCATGTATTGAGAATGAAGCTCTTCCAACCACCACAGAGAAGATTTTCAACTAGTGAACCCGGTCCGAGATATATGTATGAGGGGTCTCGTTTCTATTCCAGGGCACCATCTGACTCCCTTACCTGAGATTTGAAGAAGGATATTCTTGACTGAGCTTCACTGGGACATCCATGTGGTTTGCTTCTTTATGACAATCAGCACTCCTACATTTACTGCTGCTTTCTCTGTTTATGAAGAGTCAACATCCCATCTAACACCACCAAATTCCCCGTATATTTGATTGTAAACAAAAAAGTGTGAGGTCCATGGGAAGAAGTATACCTTTGGTTGCTTGTGCTAAATGCTTGTGACAGTGTGAGCACACTGGCTCTACTTAACATTACACATTCACCTCTACTGAATCAATGGAACTGATTGTGTAGAGGGGAGTTCAAGTGCTGGCTAATACTCTCACATGTATTTTGCATTATTGGCCAAAGATGAATTTCTTCTCATGAGTCATGGGATGTGAAGTCACTTGGAACAAGAGAACACCTCCTCATGTCCACCATGGAGAGGGCAGCTGGGTAATACATACCTGTGGTGCACTTGTTGCCACCAGAAAGGCATTGGTTCTTCCTGGGTGATCATAATCATGCATGGCTGCGGCAACATAAAGGGCCATCAACTCCAAGGCAGGGACATTGGCGATAACACAGCCATATCTGTCCTCCGTCACACTGTACGTTTTTGATATGGCGAATCCCATGTGTCCATGAGTGATTCCACTGTCTGAATCTGAACAAATATTTGACAAAGAATCTTAAAGTTAGAATATAGAAGCACAACATCAGATCCTGTGCTCTACTGATTACCAGTATGTTCTGGAATCTCCTGCCTAAATCTCTCTCCCTATTCCATTTAACCGATCTCATTTACCAAGTCTTGATAATTCTTTTTCCAAATACATGGCTTGGTACCAAATGTCACCTGATTAACCAGGCACCTTGGGACATTCTTACATTCTTACATAGAGTAAATACAACTTGTTGTATGCCCGCCTCTTCTTACTACTCAGGTTAAACCCTTCCTAATCCTGCAAAATAATTTCTAAGCATAAGAAATTCCAAGCATTAACACTGCTATCTTATCTATACTATCTGATGCATTATTATCAATAACTATGTTCCTTAATTCAAAGGAATTGTACCATCAGGTCCTAGTCAATAACCTGTGGCAAGGACATAAGAGGCTGTTAACCACGATGCTGGCAAGGGTGAGAGCAGAGGAGAAGGGAGAATTTTTTCTACCTTTATGGAAAAGTGCAAACTTCTTCACTGAAGCAAGGTGCAGAAACCAGAAGAAAAAATCATTGTGATTGGATTTCAAACCAGGAGTATGGGGGGGGGGGGTGGGGGTAAGTAATTTACAAACCATCCTTTATGCCATGGTACTTGTATTAAATCCAAAGCTAGACTGGTGGAAACAGAAGACAATCCCTGTCAATTGTTGACTGCAAGGGTCAGAAGCAAAATGACTTTAGCTTCTTTTAGATTAAGAAAACAGAACAAAGACCACAATCAAAATTGGTTAAGCTAAATGAAGGAGCAAGAACCAGGCGACAGAAAATGCTGGGTCTTTGAAGACTGAAACTTGTAGGAGGGGTATCTAACTTCAGTGAAGCGTTTCACAGTTTTGCTTGCCCTAGGCAGAAGGAGTTAAAGGAGGAGAGAGTATTTTAAACACAGCATGGCCTTTGTTGGAAAATAAGAGACAGAGACACATACCAGAAGAGGAACAACTAAAAAGCTATAAGGAAAGAAGACAATTCAGCATATTGATATTGGCAAAACAGAAATAAAGGCTCTGATGGGCAGAAGAACTATAATGAACTTGACTGGTTTGGTTTACCTTGCATCCTGCCCTGTAGTATGTTAATTGTACAAAAGAGTTGTCTGAATTAGGAGAGCACTATTCAATTCTTAGTATGGATTTTACAGGCTTGAATCATTGGGGGAAAAGAAGTGCTTCAGATGTAAAAAAGAACCCAGCTCGGTTCTCTCACGAACTGTTGAGAAGATGTGGATATTTCTGCCTGAGGTTGGGATGGGTTATTCAGGCTGACTTGTTCCAGTGATTATTAATAATGTTGTCTCAGAGCAGAAGATGGGAGAACTTCGATTTTATGTTTGTCAAGACAGTTTTTATTGAATTATTGATTCATGATGAATATAATGCAAAGAGGCTAGAAATGGTGAATAGTAGTGGAGGCCTAATGGTGGATCGGTCCAAGATGGGTGGTGGAATTTGTTGGTAAGGCTTACGTGGACTTGTGGAGAACCTGTGGATCTGTAGAATGAAAGAACTTTAATTGTCAGATTAAAGGCATGAAAATCAAGTCGTGGTAAAACCTCCGTAACCCAGTTTGCTGTGGTAATTAGCATTTAATAAATCTCCCATACTGTTTGCCATTCTAATCACCAGGTTTCACATCAGAGCTATCTACATTTGACAATGGCTTCCTGTGGGAAGCTTACTGAGTGTAGTTTTGAGTGCTGCTGGTGGATGCTCATGGTGACGTGACCAATGTTACTCTTAGTTTTCTTATATCCATACACTCTACTGTTTTAATTATATGTATATTTTTACATTAAAATGCATTTATCAGTAACATATCTCTTTTTTAACTTGCTGCGTGACTTGAAATAACAGGGTGTATACAGATTGGGTAAAAGAATTGACAGCTATTGGTGATAAACAGAGGAAGTGATTGACAATGAAGAGTGAGTGACAGGGCACAGCACTGTCATATCCTTTAATTAACTGGAGAGTTATAATAGCAGTTATTAACATCACATACTGAGAAGCACAAAGGGTTTAATATGTCTGACATAAAATTCAAGGGTCACTTTGGCTTTCAAGAACTGTGACACAATTTTGTGCAGTCAGGTCAGTAAGAGAGTTGCAATTCTAAAATCAATACTGATGGTCTCAGGTTAGACTCGAAATTCCAAGATGATGGATTAATTGTGTTTCTGTATCTTTCACAATGGTCTAATTTGCTGGCAATGTTGATTTGTTGAGATGGGATAAACTCTAAACAATTTTTCAAGGAAATTGAAAAGTAAAGAGTTCATAAAATATAACACAGATGAGGGATAAGTTCAAATGTGCACATCCTGGGAAAGTTGGTAACAGAACCAAAAACTTAATAAAGTCCAGAGACTAGAAGATTTGATGTATCCAGTGGTCATCATGATGATGTAAGAAGGAAATTCTTCACAGAATGAGAACTAAAAGGGAAAAACGAACAAAAATGATTATCTGCCTTTGCAGGACACCTGCAGACATCATCTTCAGGATGGAAGATGTTCAAGACAGAGGATTGAAAGAAGTGACAAGAAAAAACTTTGGCAGGGAGCCAGAAAACATAACTGTCAAGGAAGTAGAAAGGCAGCAGTTGATATTTCCTTGAAAAAGCACAGTGTTAAGCAGTTTTGGTACAAACGTTATGAGCTTGGAATGGTTCAGTATCCAGTAGATGTGATGGACAGTTTTTGCATCGGTCAGAAAGGATAAGCATGATTGAACATTTACATCACATCATATCCAACAGAATGTCAGATAAGGTATGAGATAAATGTTCAATTAAATTTGTTTACTATCAATTACTTCATTGGCTCACAGAAAAGGGTCAGATGAGTAAAACAGACAAGAGCATTGGCAAACATTAACAAAGACCCTCCGGTGGCATCAAATGGTGTTAGAAACTGATTTACTAAGAGGAACATTTGCACTTCTTTAATTCTTTTCATGGAATCCAGAGTGGTTTCCAGCTAAAGAAGTAGCTGAAGCTGCAGTCGTTATTGTTGTGTTACAGCCGCTCTGTGCATAACAAGCTCCTACAAACTGCAATATAATTAAAGGATAAATGGTTCAGGGTTTTCCCACCAAAAGAATACTATGGGATTTTCTTCCAAATCTCATGCCCAACTAAAATTCAAAGGGTGGAAACTCAACAAGCATTTGCCTAAACTGCTGTCCCTGACACGAGGTTGCTTAATATTGACACATGGTTTGAATCAAAAATGATTCTTAATCTTCGAGTGCAAAAATTGACCAAAAACACTGAACATATACTTTAGTTTCAGTGTTGCTATCAGTAAAAAGGGAACTTTTCCATTTGCGTTGTTTAAAACATGGCAACATTTTTTTGCGGGCAATTTAATGTAAAGAAAGCTAAATGAAACAATGAAACAAGTTTTTTATCTGTGCACTATCATTAGAAAAATTCTTTTACTATTTATCTTACCAGAACACTTAAGGTCTTGACAAAGTTATGCTTTAACTTTTCCTGCTAAAGAAACCTCAGGCTTCACTAGACTTTCTTAACTACAACCACATGGCCTCACTGCCAGTCAGTCAATTACCTGCTCTTTTCTCAGAGGGATCACTTAAAGTGTTTCCTGAAATATCATACAGTTTCACTGGCCGTGCTCTTTGATTAAAAGCAAAACAAGTACTAATTACGTTGCAGTGTAGAGAGGAGTTTCAACTGTGGCAGTTTGATCCAATGACTGGCAGTGCTTGCATTAAAACCTCATCTGTGTTATTTTAACCTGTGTATTGACACATTACAAATAAAGTTAACTCACAAAGAAAATTAAGCCCTCGTAGATTAGAAGGCCAAAACTTGCTTCTATATTGATGGAAATACATATGTTTTAAAATGATTTGACAATCATTTTATTGTCAATCATACAGCACAGAATCATCCCTTTGACTCGACTCGTCCATGCCAACCAAGATACCCATCTAAGCTAGTCTCATTTGCCCGTGTTTGGCCCATATCCTTCTAAACCTTTCCTATCCATGTAGCTATCCAAATACCTTTTAAATGTTATACTGCCTGCCTCAACCACATCCACTGGCAGCTCATTCCATATGTGCACCACCCTCTGGATGAAGAAGTTGCCCCTCAGGTCCCTTAAAAATCTTTTCCCTCTCACCTTAAACCTATGCCCTCTAGTTCTCAATTCTTTTTCCCTGGGAGAAAGACTGCATGCATTTACCCTATCTATATCCCTCATGACTTTGTAAATCAATAGGAGTCTATAAGTCAATAGGAAGAAGCATTCACTTTGGAAAAGTTGTACCTGAATCACTCATTGAGCCGTGATCGCCAATTATAGTCTGCAGTCCTGGGACAGGCTGCGTGGTGAGGTACCAGACTGCATGCAACACATCCGTGGCATGTATGCGATTGTGATCTGTTAATTAAAAAAAAACAAGGCATATCCTTTTATATCTTTCTGCAGGTTTCCAGCCTTGGTCAATTAACGCTCCTTATGGCGATGATTGTCCTGGCTCAGGCTCAATACTGGATACACAATGACAGGATGGCCCAGATTTTGCTGAGGTAGAGCATCAAATAGCAATTAATTAGATGTAGCCTTGCATGTTTATTTCTTAACTTATGGTAAACTGGTGAACATGTGGGCTGATAATAGTGCACAGAAGGCACCTGGAAGTTAAAGACAAGCTGTCATTTATCTCCTTAACCAAACAGATTGAATAATTGGCAATGCAAGAGCCGAAAGGGAAGCACATATATGACTGGATGAATTCAATGTGAAATCACATAAAAAGAAAGAAATGAAAAGGAAAGATAAAAGGGTGAGGAATGGAAGGAAAGAATTTATTTCTAATCTTGAAAATTACATTTTAATATCTCCAACAACAAGTAAAAGCTGTAGGAATGAGACTCCATGCTGATGTTAGTTAATTTTCAGAGCCAAAGAGATTGAGCAGCAGTAACTTAAACATTTAACATGCTACTGAAGGGTTCTTGAACATAAAGAAAAAAAATGTTGATAAAATGCCTTTCACAACCTTTGTGGTACCCTAAAGTCACAAAGCAATCATGAATGTTGATGGAAACTTGCCTGCCAATATATACTCAACAAATCCTGGAAATTCGTAAAATGAAACTGACCAAGCAATCTATTTAATAATGATGTTGGAACGAGAAGACTTAATTTTGATTGTATCTACCACACATCGATATACTCATCATGCCATTCAATGTGTTTCAATGTAAGATAACAAGATGATATTTTCAAAATACTAATCTCTCAGCAGCACAACTTACAAGGAGCATTTGGTTATATGAGGCTCGTTGTGAATCCACCCCCTACACTGACAATGGTGCACCATTTACAAATGCTCCATTTGCCTCATTAGGATATTGACAGCAAAATCTGAGTTCAAGCCTTTCAGTTTGGGAACCTTAGCAATGGTTCTGCTGGCAGCACCTTTGCCTCTGTCAACAGTGAGTCACAATTATACAGGGCATTTAATATAATCAAGGCACTTTACAAAAGCATGAGCAACAAAACAGAGTCACCCCTGGAGAGATGATCGAAAGCTTTATCCAAAGGCATTTAAGGGTGAGAGGCTGCTCAGGACGCCACTACAGAATGGAATGGTTTAGGAAGAGAAATCCTGGAAGATCCTAGATAGCTAAGGCATAGATACAGTGGTGGAGAAATTGACATCAGGTTCAGACTTGGATACAAAGGCTTGAGAAGATTATAGTGACAATGAGGGTTTGGGCAAGGGTGAGATTTGAAAGGGAACCTATGCAGTTAACAAGTGCAGGGCTGATCAGAACATGGGGCAAGTTGGAACATGGATGGGGGTGGGGTGGTGGATTTAGATAGTCTTCAGTACGTGTGAGACTGGAAGATGGGAGGCCAGCCAGAAATGCATTTGAATATTCAAGCTTAGACATAACTAGGGCATTGACGAGAGTTTCAGCAGCAGATGAGGAGAGGCAGGGAAGATTCAGACCACCTTATGGAGATGGAACTGGGCAGTATTTATGATGAAGCAGTTGTACAGTTGGGACACTCATCTTAGTGTCAGAAGCAATAGCAGGCAGAGGTTCGGAATTGGTGGCTAGGGAACAGGGAAAGAATCAAATTAAGAGGCTTTGGCTCTTGCAGTGCTTAATCAGAGGACATTTTTGGCTTCTAAGTACCAAATGACAGACAAATCAGAGGCAAATTGGAATTGAACCTGGGTTGCTGGCGCTGTAATAGCATTACACTAACCGCTACACTATCATGCCTGCCCAAAATCATTACTTAATAGGACAATAAGAGAGTGAGAATAGGGATGTACAAATTGGTTGGCATGCTTCTTGCATTTTTATAGTGATAACTCTATGAGGATGCTTTGGGATATCCTGAGGTTCTGAAGATGGTCCTCAGTGTTTACTGAAGAGAGAGAAAAAAGAATGCTTTAAAAAGGAGGAGCTGTGACCAAAGCTTGGTCAAGGAATTGGATTTTATGAGTTGGAGGAAAAGGAAAGGAAAGAGGTTCGGGTGGTGGGGAAATTTCAGACGGAGCTCGGCCTAGCTTGGCCACTGGGCATCCAAAACAAAGAGTGATTTTCCTTTAACCATCAGAACGTCTCATTGGGAGTGCTGCCCCATCGTATCAGAAGCTGACAGACCTGTCATAAGGCTGCAGTGATTAAATCCAGGGATCAGAGTGTCTTGATGTAAAGACTGCGATAAGCCAGTGAAATTTCAGAAATGCAGAACATTCTTAATGGCTAAATGGGAGAAATGTGAATGTGCTGTCAGCAAATAAATAATGATCACAACATTTTGCCAATAACAATCTTTTAATGTTTCCAAAACAGCTAACGAGCTACTTGACCCTGATGTATTTTGATGTGTCTGAGAGTACAGCTAGGGAACGTGCAGTTCGAGAGAAAAATGGCCTCACAACATTATAGCACAAGTATAGCCTGCCAGCTCTGTCTATCTAGTTCTCAGCTCTCCAGATACAATCAAAGGGCAAGGTATCTAATTTTCCCATTGGATATTAGGACATTTATACTACTTACTTAATCCTATTGATGGCATTTGGTACAATATGAAATGGGTTAGATTTTGTCATTGCTGACTTTGCTGAAATGTCTTTACACAACCAGAACAGGAGCAGCAAAGCCAAACTTGCTACAGAAAGGCAGTTCCAACCTCCACAACGAGGCCTTCTATTGCAATCACATGCATGCACAAGTCTCATTATTGTGGGGGAGGCAGAAAGAGCCCAAAAACTAAAATGTTGACAAAAGATGTTGACAGCTGGCTAAACCATCTGGCTTAGCTAGCTGTCAAAGTCATCAAAACATCTCTGAAAGTTTCTGACATGCAGAAATAGTCATAAACATTCTGATACAATTAATAGGTTTGAACCATTAACAAACTTTAAAAGATGACAAGAATTAATAAAAGGAAATGTGAAACACGAACACAATTCAAAATGAAACGTAAACAATCAAAAATATAACTTGGTCCTTTGCAGCCATTCCTCTCCATCTGAATAAATGCAGACACTGTTCCTCTGGCAGGTTTTACATGTGGTTTCACTGGTGGAAGTGGTGGGAACTGGTGCACCTTGGGACCCCAATGAATCCCTTGTGGAGCCCAACATCAAAGCAAAAATAGAAAAAAAAATGCAGTTGAACCTCTGCCAGGATGTTTAGAACTTGCACATTCACCCAGAGCTTGGAGGCACTTCTTTTCTTTTTATTGATTCATTTTTCAAGATCCAGGTGTTGCAAGCAAGGCCAGCATTTATTGCCCATCCCTTAAATGTCTTCGGTGAGTCATCTTCTTGAACTGCTGATGTCCTTCTGGTGAAGGTGCTTCCAGAAGTGCTGCTGGGGAGAGATTTCCAGGACTTAGACCCAACAATGGTGAAAGAATAGTGAGATATCAGAATGGCGTGTGACTTGGTGGAGAAACAGAAGATGCGGGTGCTCCCATGCCCTTTTTTGTGGGAGGTGTTGCAGGTTTGGGAGATAGTTTTGAAGTAGCCTAGGTGAGTAACCATAATGCATTTTGTAGATTGCAGCCACTATGCGCTGGTGACTCAGGGAATGAATGCTTAGGGCAGTGGATGAAGCTCCAATCAAGTGGGCTACTTTTCCCTAGATATTATTGAGCTTCTTGAATGTTATTGGAGTTGAACTCATCCAGGCAAGTGGAGAGTATTCCACTATCTATAAGGCTCCCCATTTATGCCTTGTAGATGGTGCAAAAGCTTTGGGGTTTCAGGAGGTGAGTCATGTGCAACCTGTTCTTGGAGTCAGTTTTCATTTGGCTGGTCCAGTTAAGTTTCTGATCAATGGTGATCCCCTGGGATGTTGATGGTAGGGGACTCAGTGGACTGAACTTAACATACAAAACTGCTGGTGTTTCATTGAAAAGTGCAGGTCTTCACATTCATCATTTAGAAGACATGTGAGCTTTTATTGACATAGCGCTCCTGGCAACAAGGTTGTAGCTATTCTATTAGGTGTAACTAGCTGATATAGGTGCATGCCATACGCTGAAGGAAGAAATGTCTCTGGCATTGATCATTGTCACCTTCCTAGCTTTTAAGGGTAGAGGTCACAGACTGTCATGGGACACATACTGAAATCCCACACACCAAAGGACGACGAGCATTTGTGCAAGAGGATTGTCGAAGGTTGCAGAGGGTCATTGATAGGATGCAGAGCTGGGCTGAGAAGTGGCAGATGGAGTTCAGTCTGGAGAAGTGTGAGGTGGTACACTTTG